>JAGFNQ010002490.1:67083-129905 GCA_024364735.1 Boesenbergia rotunda
TAGCACTTTTTCGTCGTTTTCTCTACACAGAGGTTAGCACAAAATAAACAAAAATATACAAAGAATGAGAGAGCAATGCTAACACAGGAATTTTACTTGGTATCTACCCGAACGGGTGACTAATCCAAAGATCCACGCGAGTACTCCACTTCCACTATGAAAAGTGATAGATCGAAGACGTTACTAGAGGGGGGTGAATAGCACTTTTTCGTTGAATTCTTTACACAGAAGTTAGTGCAATACAAACAATAATATGCAAAGAATGTGAGAGAGACCAATGCTAACACCGGAATTTACTTGGTATCCACCCAAATGGGTGACTAATCCAAGGATCCACGCGCGTACTCCACCTCCACTATGAAAAGTCTCCTTCAGGTGGAGAAACCTTTACAACGGTGTTGTCTTCCTCTTTACAGAATACAATGATTAGAGAGAGAGGAAGATGAGAAGACTCTATGAACGAATAGCACTTCATTACAGTACGAAACCGTACCGTTCACATGGGGAAATGTCCTCTTTTTATAAGAGAACAGGACAGACTCGCAGTCTGTCTAGCCCCGCACCACTCGACTGCCCCTGGGGCAGTCGACTGGCCTAGCATTAATTGCTAGCCAACGGCTAGTTTTCGGGGACTGCCAGTCGATTGCCTCTGGGCCAGTCGACTGGTAAGGGCTATAAACTTTCTGTGAGTTTTGGCAGTCGACTGCCCTCTGGCCAGTCGACTGCGCACTCACTTACAACCATTCTTCAGATTCTCCTTCACGTGTGCCTTCAGGATCACTCCCTTGGCTCGCCCCTTGAAGTCATCTTCCTCTGGCTCTCGTCCCTCGGATGCGCACACAAGCCTTCCCTTGGCTTGCCTCCATGACACCTTTCACGTGTGCCCTTGAAGTCCACTTCCCGGCTTGCCCTTGGAGTCCTCCTACCTCGGCTCTCGTCCCTCGGATATGTTCACCATGTGTGATTCTCCAAGTCCTGTAAACTCAATCACACATATCAAATACAACATAATACTCTAACCTTAAACATATTCACACACACACACATCAAAATCATGATCTTCCAATCATTCTAGGGCCGATTGCCTCAACAATCTCCCCCTTTTTGATGTGTGGCAATATGTTTAAGTTTAGAGATAAAATAACAGCCAACAATAACAGTAGCAATAAATAGCAATTGAAAAACATAAGACATAGCAAACCTAAGAGGTAATCTCCCCCTTAACCCATGTCTTCTCCCATTTTCAATTCTACTCATGGTCCAAGATAAGTTTCAAGCCCAACTTAACACTAAACAACATTAAAAATGTAAGACATATCAAAACCTAAGAGGTAACCTCCCCCTTAATCCACGTCTTCTCCCATTTTTAATCATCCAAGATTTAAGTTAAACAACTACCTTAAACCATCCATTTCAAGTCAAAATTCTAACTTAAACCACTCATTCTCCCCCTTTGACACCATCAAAATGATTGCCTCAAGCAACCCAACTCTATGGCTTCAAATGAGAGAAAGTTGGATTTCTAAAAAAAATTTCAGAATCTGAAAGCAGGCATGCCAGTCGACTGCCTCAAGGGGCAGTCGACTAATACTCTGTCAATGCCATTTTTCAGTTTCTGAGCCGAATTTCAAAAACGTCCAGGAAAATCTAGAAAATTCCACAAATTTTAAAAATTTACAGACATGTTTGAAATGATATACTCTATCAAAGAAAAATATCAGTCCATATAAAATTTCAAACATGCTTGACTTTTGCTAAAAACTCAAAATCCTTGAAAACTACTAAGTTTTGTATCAAAATTACAACCTAATTTTGAAATCATACATCTTTTAAAAGTATGGCAAAGAATAAAAAATATAAAATAGTTTTCAAAGGTTTAAAAAGTCCAACTATAATCTTTGGGCAAAGTGTCCATTGACCAAACACTTGCCTTCCCCATAGTTGGTATAGTTTTCATATTTTGATACTTTTAATGATTCAACAATATGCCACAAGCACAAGTGAACCAAATGTATCACCATAATTGATTAAGCACACTATTTCAAATCTAATATCCCAAGGTTCATCCTATACTTCTACAAAACACAGTCCAAGGCCTCTTCTTAAGGATGTAAATTCCGATTCGAGAAGAGGCTTGGTAAAAAAGATGTTGGCTAGGTTTGACATTGATTCAACATAGTGTAGTTTTATGTCTCCCCTTGCCACATGGTCCCTAATGACGTGATGCTTCACTTCAATGTGTTTTGTTCTAGAGTGGTGAACCGAATTTTTGGTCAAATTTATTATACTTACATTATTACACAAGAATTTGACCTTGGAATAATGTAACTCATAATCTTCTAAAGTGTGCATGATCCAAAGGAGTTGGGAAACACACCCACCCATTGCCACATATTCCGCCTCCGTTGTTGATAGGGCAACGCATGGTTGTTTCCTACTACTCAAACTAACTAAGGAAGACCCAAGGAAATGACACCCTCTACTAGTACTCTTCCTATCTAGCTTGCATCCTGCATAGTCCGAGTCGGTGTATACAAAACGATCAACACTAGGGGATCTAGGATACCAAAGCCCGACATTGAGGGTACCTTTAACATACCTTAGGATCCTCTTAACTACAACCAAATAGGACTCTTTGGCACAAGATTGGTACCTTACACACATACCTACCGCAAAAAGTATATCGGGTCTACTAGCGGTTAGGTATAGTAGGCTACCAATCATGCTCCTATATTGCTAAGAGTCTACCATTTTCCCTTCAAGGTCACTATCTATTTTCACATTTGTTCCTATGGGGGTAGATGCTACCTTAGCATTTTCTAAGCTAAATTTCTTTAGCATTTCCTTAGCATACTTAATTTGAAATACATGTGTTCCTTCATTAGTTTGCTTAACTTGAAGTTCTAAAAAGAAGGTTAACTCTCCTACAAGACTTATCTCAAATTATCTTCCATACATTTGACGAATTCTTGTAGGAAGTCATTATTTTTGACCCAAAAATGATATCATCTACATACACTTGGGCAACAAATATGCCCTTATCCTTAGATTTTAGGAACAAAGTAGGGTCAATTGTTCCTCTCCTAAACCTCTTAGACACTAGAAATGAAGAAAGTCATTCATACCAAGCCCGGGGAGCTTGTTTCAATCCATATAAGGCTTTTCTCAATTTGTAAACGTGTCTTGGATAATTAGGGTCCTCAAACCCCGGGGGTTGTTCTACATAGACCTCTTCCTTAATGATCCCATTAAAGAATGCCGACTTCACATCCATTTGGTGAAGTGTGAAACCCATGTGAGCGGCATAGGCTAGTAAAATTCTAATGGACTCTAATCTAGCTACGAGGGCATAAGTCTCATCATAATCCAATCCCTCAACTTAGTTAAATCCCCTAGCTACCAATCTAGCCTTGTTCCTAGTGATTTTGCCTTGGTCATCTAGTTTATTCCTAAAGACCCATCTTGTAGTTACAATAGTGCAATCATTGGGCCTAGGAACCAAATCACAAACCTCACTTCTCTCAAATTGATTTAGCTCTTCTTGCATAGCTAAGACCCAATCTACATCTCCCAATGCTTCATCAATAGACTTAGGTTCTAATTGAGAGATTAAGGCGATTTGACTAGTTTGGTCTCTAAAATAGGACCTAGTCCTTATTCCTTGAGTGACATCACCCACTATTTGGTCAATAGGGTGATCTTGGTGATGTCTCAAGGGCCTAGAGGTTGTGGGTTCATTGACTACTTCTTCTTCATCCTCTAGAGTACTTCTTACTCCCCCTTGATCATTGCCCTCCAAATGTAGGTCTTGGATTCTTTGGGCAAGGGGTTGGACTTCTTCCATATCCTTATCAATTGAGGCTTTTCTACGGTAGGTATTTGTTGATTCATCAAAGTCAACATTTGAGGACTCCTCAATCACCTTTGTCCTTTTGTTATAAACACTATAACCCCTACTAGTGGATGAATAACCAACTAGGATTCCTTCATCGGCTTTTGACTCAAACTTCCTTAGGTCATCTTTGGTATTTAAAATATAGACCTTACATCCAAAGACCCTAAAGTAGTGGACTTGTGGAACTCTCCCATTCCACAACTCAAAGGGTGTTTTGCCTAGGAACCTATGTACCAAAACCCGGTTTTGAATGTAACAAGCGATGTTAACCGCTTCGGCCCAAAAGTAGCTAGGAAGGGAATATGCATTAAGCATAGTCCTAGCAGCTTCTTGTAGGGCTCTATTTCTCCTCTCAACTACCCCATTTTGTTGAGGAGTCCTTAGGCATGAAAATTCATGCTTATATCCATTTTCTACACAAAATTGCGAGAAACGTGAATTTTGGAACTGCACACCGTGGTCACTCCTAATTCGATTAATTTTGAGATGTTTTTCATTTTCTACCCTTTTGCTGAACCCTGTAAAAATTTCTAAGGTATCGTCCTTATGTTTCATAAAGAAAACCCATATAAACCTAGAAAAATCATCTACAATAACTAAACAATATTTACTCCCTACTAGTGAGGGAGTACTATGGCAATCAAACAAGTCAATGTGTAAAAGCTCTAATGGTAAAGTAGTAGTGGTTAGGGTTTTACCTTTGTGTGATGATTTTGATTGCTTACCCTCTTGGCATGCATCACACAATTTGGTCTTCTCATATTTGATTATAGGTAGCCCCTTCACCAACTCCTCCTTGGCCACTCTTGCAATGCTTCTCATGTTGACATGTCCAAGCCTCCGGTGCCACAACCACCCTTCTTCTTCTTTAGACATGAAACACTTAGCCAAATTGTTAGTTGCAAAAGCAAGATCAAGATAATACAAGTTAGCCTCTCTATACCCTTCTAGTATAACATTATCGGATTCATTTTGTCTTATTAGGCACTTCCTAGCATGAAATTCAACCCTATAACCCGCATCACATAACTGACTTACACTAAGTAAATTAAACTTCATGTCTTTGATTAAAAGTACCTTATGGATAGAAATTGTAGAAGATACTTCAATGGTGCCCCTACCAATTATTTTCAGTTTTCCACTATTTCTAAAGGAGACCGTCCCTTCTCTTAGGTAGCTAATAGTAGTGAACTTGCTCACATCTCCGGTCATATGTCTTGAGCATCCACTATCTACTATCCATATGGTTGAGGCCTCCTTCACCTTCACCTATACAACATGGAAAACATACTCTTTTTATACCCAAATTTTTTATCCACAAGCATCATTTAAAAATTTCTTAGGTACCCACGCCCTCTTGATGTTTCCCTTAGTCCCTTGTCTCCTAGATGCACCAATCCTACCCATGAGTGAGACAAAGGCCACTTCCTTTGTCTTTGGCCTATATCCTAATCCGGCCTTGTTATAGACGGTCCTTTGACTGTTAATTATCATATCTAAGTTGCTAGAGCCCACTTGAAATTTCCTAAGTGCCTTTGTAAGGTCCTCTACCTTTTTCCTTAGTTCCCTATTTTCAATTTCAAAACATGAATCATGTGATGTAAGAGAACAAGCATGTAAGTCTTCCTTAAGTTTTGTAAACTCTACTCTAAGCATGACAATTTCATCTTTCAAGTCCTTAATCATACTTCTAGCTTTAGCTAAGTCCATGTTGGTGCTAGAAATAATTTTAACTAAAGTGGAGGAGGGTAAGCTGTATACCTCACTTACCGATGCTTCTGACTAGGATGATGATGAAGCGCTTTCATCTTCACTGCTCGAGCTTCTTTCATCATCTGATGATTCTGAGTGTTCGACTGCCATGAGAGCAAAGTGAGACACCAGATCCTCTTCTTCCTCCGAGGATGATGGATCATCCCAGGTCGCCTTGAGGTTAGTGGCATCCTTCTCCTTTCCCTTCGACCTCTTCTTGTCACATTTCTTCTTCTCCTTCTTCTTTTCATCTCTTCTCTTTAGTTGAGGGCACTCGTTCTTCATGTGCCCCTCTTGGTGGCAGTTGTAGCAGATGATGTCCTTTGTCTTACCCTTGCCTTTGGACTCTTTCCTAGCATAAGACTTGTTAGAAAAACTTTTGAAAGCCCTACGCATTTTTCTTACCATGAAAGTCTCTTGGTCGCTATCCATAGAGGCACTGGACTCCTCTGAGTCGGATGAGAAGGAGTAGACCACCTTCTTCTTCTCCTTCCTCTTCTTCTTCTCCTTTTCTGCAATAAAAGTTATACCTTTCTCTTTGGCTGAGACATTAGCTTGCTCGTGTAGTTCAAATTCATAGAACAGATCATCTAATTTAACTAAAGATAAATCCCTTGATACTTTGTAGGCATCAACCATTGATGCCCATAAAGTTGTTCTTGGGAAGGCTTGTAGGACGTACCTGACGAAATCCCGATTTTCATTCTTTTCTCCAATCACATGGAGTTCGTTGATGATCTCCTTCACCCTTCCATGCAGCTGGCTAACAGTTTCGTTGCTCTTCATGGTCAGGGATTGGAGTTGGGCCACGAGCAAGTCCTTCTTTGCCCTTCTGGACTCGTTGGACACTTCGTTCAGAACAACGAGTTTGTCCCACAGCTCTTTGGCGCTCCTGAACGGCCCCACCTTGTTGAGTTGCTCCTTTGAGAGCCCGCACTGAAGTGTGGTGGTGGCCTTGGCATTTGACTGCGCCCTCTTCATGACCTCCTTCGACCATGATCTCATAAGTGTCGGTTCTCCTCTTTCGCCGACGGGTGCATCGAATCCATCTACAATACTAATCCAGTTTTCAATGTCATTCATAAGATAGTACTGCATTCTACCTTTCCAGTATGCGAAGTTGTTCTCGTCGAAGAAGGGTGGTCGTGCAGTGCTAAATGGGGGTGAATAGCACTTTTTTGTTGAATTCTCTACATAGAAGTTAGCGCAATACTGTAACACCCCAATTTTTACAATTTGAATACCTGGGGAATTGTTTAAAGTTCGGGACGAACTTTCTATAAGAGAGGGAGGATTGTAACACCCCGAATTTGTCAATGTAAAATTCATGACAATGTATGAAAATGATTATAATGAAATGATATGAATTTCATGTAATCACATGCTATAAAATGTTATGAAGGCATGAAATATTATATGCATGAAACATTATATTCATGAAATATTATTATCATGAAATGTTAGCATGAAATATTATATTTATGAATATGGAATATTAAAAAAATATTATGAAATAATATTTTTGGGATATTATGAAATATTCTAAATTCATAAAATATTATTCATATTATGAATTTCATGATGGGCTTGGTTTATTGGCTTGGAAATGAATGGTGCTAAAAAGAAAGTGCAAAGTGGAGGAAGCAAGGATTGAACCTTGGACCTCCTAGTTGCACTCACCATGTCATAACCAATGAACCAAGCAATATTTCATGAAGAAGGAGAAAGGAACATGCTTGTTAAGTGGGTAAGAGTGAAGAGACATGTCTTTTCATGAGAAAAGTATAAATAGGTGGAAGTTGGAGCAACTTCCTTCTTTCCTTTTCTTCTTCCTCTTCATCTTCCAAAACCGAAACCTCTCTTCTTCCTTCTTCCAATTTTCGAAAACCTTAGGCAAGGGTTCTAACCCTAGGGCAAATTCAAGAGGGAGGAATCCAAGTGATCTTGTCATCTACCAAGACCAAGGAATCTTAGAAAGAAGATTTGGAAGAAAAGATTTTGTATACCCTACAAGTGTAGGGTACCCTACAATTTAAAGAGAAGAGTAAATTTCCAGCGCTAGGATGTAAGTATCCTCTCGCCTGCAGTGTAATCGCTTTCGTTTGATTAGTATGTTTTCTTGTTGTTGTTGTTGAAAAGGGAGCCTTCTTCCCTTGTAACCATTCGGCCACCACCATGAAATGGGCTTTGGTCTTTCCTTGATACATGAGGATATCCCTAAGAACTTAGGGTATAGATGTATGTTGTTTTCCAAATTTTTGAGAAGACAAAAACTAGGGTTTGGTGTCCACAAGGTTTCGGCCACCCATGGTTGGAGGTCCAAGAGAAGTTTGTTTTGATTAAATCTTGACACATGTTAGTGCCTTAGGGATTCTATACACTTATGTGTTGTTCCTAAATTTTTGGGAGAACAAAACACTAGGGTTTCCCCTTGGGAGACTTTCGGCCACCCCCTTGGAGGGAGGCCTTGGTCCCTTTGGTTGTAAGAATACATACCTTAAAACTTAATGTAAGTGTGTATGGGTTTTCTTAATGGTGTTATGTACAAAATTCTAGGGTTACCCCATGTGTAGGTTTCGGCCAAGAGAAGAATGGCTAGAGTTTTTGTGATGCTTGATACCCTATTATGTTCCCATGATTAGAATGGTAGATAAAATGTGGTATATATATATATGTGTGTTGTTTTGTGAATGATGACTTGTCCAAAAACCCTAGAAACTCTTACTTGTATGTTTCGGCCAACCCTAGTTCTAGGGTTGGGAAGTACCTAATGAGACCATGAAGCATGCTATTATATATGTGATATGTGTATAAATTATGTGACCTATCTTGTTGGGTATAAAAGCATGCCTTATAGCCCATGGGGCACTCTTATGACATGAATATGATGTGATTGAGATGTGATTGATAATATGCCTAAAAGGAGATACTCTATTGAAACTGGGATCAAGAGCACCCGAATGCGTGGTGTGTCCCTAGGGGATCAAGAGCACCCGAATGTGTGGTGTGTCCCTTTGAGAAGTGATTAAGAGTACCTTTAGGCATATACTTATATGAGTAATTGCATGATAAATTACTTTACTTTGAAAAGTTGCGTACCCGACTCGGAAGGGGGTCGTTAAACAAATCCAATGCACATGTTAAGGTCATGGCAGTTGGTAGGACGGAAGGGTCCTGCTCTAATTAGATTGGTGGCTCGCTACCCCAATTTATTAGGGAACGCGCATGATGATGTGGTACGACAACTGGGCCCTGGATGATGATATGATATTTTGAAGTACTTACCGTTATGGAACTGTTTTGAAAAACATATTTTCTCATCATGTGATTTTGTTCCGTGAAGTACTTAGAGATAAATTGATGTGATATTTATGATGCTTTGATGAGATGCTTATGATGCTGATAATTCTATCTGATTATTGTGTACATGATATGATGTATCGACATGGATTTTGCGAGTAGGCCCGGATTCTTACTAAGCATGTTTTGCTTACTAGTTCCTGTTATTTTTCTTATGCTGCAGATAGCGGTAAGAAACACTCGAACTAAAGGAAGAGGCAGAGGGAAGATTGGAGGATGTGTGTGGTGATGGCTCGGGAAAGGATGAAAGATTCTATCTACCTTAGTTTATCTAGAATCTAAACTGCTTCCCATAATTACGATTGAAATTGTATTACTTTACTCTGAATATATGATGACTGTGACTACTCTACTGTTAGAGATATGGAACCTAGGTCATGTTAGATAATACTATTGTTAATGTCTAATTCCTATAGTATGCATGCCAGTAAAATGCTAGATGTTAATACTTCGGTTGCTTATAAATGCTTCTTTTGTATATGCTTCTTTTGCATGTGTCTAAGACTAGATAACTCTTGCTATGTGCTTATTTGAGATTTTCTGCTTTAGTGTGTTAAATGATTTCCATATTAGGTTGTAAATGCATGAAGATATAAATGAAATGGAAAAACCTTGCTTGGTAATTTAGTTTTCAATAAGCATGCTTATTACTAGTTCATGTATTGTAACTGTTTGGTTGGATATACATGTTTAACATGACTGGATGATATGAATGTATGGACCCGTAACCCCGCCTTTAGGGTAGATATAAGGTCGGGCGTTACAAGTTGGTATCAGAGCAGTTTCCCCTCCATCACACACACATCAAGCTTCCTTCTGCCGCTTCCAAGTAAGAAATCCTAAACTCGCTTTATTTATTTCATGTACAGTACTACTATATGAGATGAAGTATGTTTGCATGATATAGAAATGGTTAATGCTTGCATAAAGTAGTAATTATGTTAGCTTAATTATCACTTGTATGATATTAATGACTATGTATAGAAATGATTCATGCTTGCATGAAGTAGTGTTCATGATAGTTGAATTATCACCTGTATAATATATACGATAAGTAATTGTAAGTTAGGTGAACATGAACACTATTTTGATAATTTAGAATTTGGGTAGGAGAGTGGTTACATATAGTAATCACCAGGGTAAACTACACCGATTAGGTGTGTGTTTTCCTCTGTATACATTTGCGAATTGAGAAAGGAATGGTTTTGTACTAACCATGTCATTTTTTTTTCAATTCCAGATGTTGCCTGAGGACTACCCTGAGAGATGTCGCGAGCTGCTGGAGCAGATAGAGACTGTTAGGGATTGGCCGGTTCTGGGAATCCAAGGCACCATAGGATTCTTGGATCGGCTCTTCTGGAAACTGGAGCGGGAAGGGTTTCCAGCCACGGACGATCATAGGATCGGAGCTTTACTCCGTTCCTTGCCCAACCGGGCAAGAGAGGTAGCACACCAGATCTGGGGACAGCACCGATGCCGTATGCCCTATACGAGGTTGTGCAGGCAGCTCCTTCGTCATGAGTTCCCAGCGGACCTGGGAGACTCGGAGGAGGACCCTGACTCCGAGGAGGACTCTGAGCCGTCCGAGGAGGACCCTGAGGAGGACCCTGAGCCCTATGAGGAGGATCCCGAGCCGGTTGAGGAGGACCCCGAGCCGTTCGAGGAGGACCCCGAGCCCTTCGGGGAAGACCCCGAACTCTTCGAGGAAGATCCAGCGCTGCTGGAGATGTTCGAGGAAGACCTCGAAGCAGACGAGGAGATTCTCGAGATTGAGGATGAGGACCCGATGGGGACAGTTGAGGATCCTGAGGCGGCCCCGAGGGTGATGAGCGAGGAGATAGTAGGCGTCGCTATGTTATTCTTTATGTTGGGTATCACGGCAGCCCGTCTCGCTCACTGAGTGGACTAGTTTATATGTAGACTTATAAGAATGAATAAAATAAATTTCAGTTGGTACAATAAACAAAATCTCATTTATCCTATATTGATCATGCGACACATAAGGACAGCTAGAAGAGCTTCTCGACAAGGGACTTATTCGCCCTAGTCATTCCCCCTGGGGAGCTCCCGTACTGTTCGTCAAGAAGAAGGACGGGTCGATGCGTATGTGTATCGACTATCGGGCACTAAACAATGTGACCATAAAGAACAGGTACCCTCTACCCAGGATAGATGACCTGTTCGATCAGTTAAAGGGAGCTACGGTTTTCTCTAAGATTGATCTGAGGTCTGGTTATCACCAAGTCCGGGTGAAAAATGAGGATATACCCAAAACTGCCTTCCGGACGAGATACGGACATTATGAGTTCGTAGTGATGCCGTTTGGAGTCACCAATGCTCCGGCAATATTCATGGATCTTATGAATCGGATTTTCTCGGCATTTCTCGACAGATTTGTGATCGTCTTCATCGACGACATCCTTATTTATTCAAGGACTTCTGAAGAGCACGCAGAGCACTTGGGTATAGTATTACAGATTCTTCAGAAAGAACGACTGTATGCTAAATTTTCTAAATGTGAGTTCTGGCTGAATCAAGTGTCATTCTTGGGACATATTATCTCCAAGGACGGAGTGATGGTCGACCCAATTAAAATTGAGGCCGTAAGTAACTGGTCCAGACCCAAGAATGCTAGCGAGGTCAGGAGTTTTCTGGGGCTAGCCGGATATTACAGAAAATTCGTAGAGAACTTCTCTCGAATTGCGGCTCCTATGACAGCTCTGACAAAGAAAGATAAGAAATATACTTGGACCGAGGAATGTGAGAAGAGTTTCTCTGAACTGAAAAGGAGACTGACTAGCGCTCCTATATTGACTCTTCCTGAAAGTGATACGGGTTTCGATATGTACAGCGACGCATCCAAACTTGGACTCGGAGCTGTACTTATGCAAAATGGGAAGGTAATTGCCTATGCCTCTAGGCAACTGAAGGAACATGAAAAGAATTATCCTACCCATGATTTGGAACTAGCAGCGGTGGTCTTTGCGCTGAAAACATGGAGGCATTATTTATATGGTACTCAGTGCAAGGTCTTTACTGATCACCAGAGTCTGCGGTATTTCTTCACCCAGAAAGACCTGAATATGCGACAACGCCGATGGCTTGAGTTGGTCAAGGACTATGATTGTGAGATCCTGTACCATCCGGGAAAAGCCAACAAGGTAGCCGATGCTCTGAGTAGAAAATCATGTGCTACTTTAATATCTTTGTCGGCTTTGTCACAACCCTTAGGGAAAGAGATTATGGATTTCGGAATCGAGATTATATCGGGACAGCTTTCTACTCTACAGATTGCACCGACATTATTTGATGGTATTCTGGAGAAGCAGAATCTTGATCCGAGTCTTCAGAGAATCAAGAAAGAGATTCTCGGGGGCAAGGACGAGGGATTCCGGATTTCCGAGAGCGGAGTTTTATATCACCGGGATCGATTATGCGTTCCCGACGACTCCGAGTTACGGACAAGGATACTCGAGGAAGCTCACGGCACACCTTACGCGATGCATCCTGGGTCTACCAAGATGTATCAAGATCTGAAAGGTAAATTTTGGTGGTCCGGCATGAAGAAAGATGTAGCCCATTATATTAGCATGTGTTTGACCTGCCAGAGGGTCAAGGCAGAACACCAGAGGCCTGGAGGAGTTCTGCAGCCTCTACCTATTCCCGAGTGGAAATGGGAGGACATATCTATGGATTTTATATCAGGGCTGCCTCGGACTACGAATGGATATGATAGTATATGGGTGATTGTAGACCGGCTGACCAAGTCCGCGCATTTTCTGGCTATCAGGATGACTTATTCAGTGGAGCAGTTGGCTCAACTGTACGTCAAGGAGATTGTCCGACTACACGGGGTTCCCAAGACCATCGTCTCTGACCGAGACGGTCGATTTACTTCGGATTTTTGGGGACACGTGCAGAAGGCCCTTGGCACGAAGCTGAAGTTCAGTACAGCCTTTCACCCCCAGACTGACGGGCAGACTGAACGAGTAAACCAGATACTAGAAGATATGTTGCGAGCTTGCGCCTTGGACTTCAAGGGAAGCTGGTGTCGATACCTGAGCCTGGCAGAGTTTGCTTATAACAACAGTTATCAGGCTACTATCGGGATGGCACCGTACGAAGCACTGTACGGAAGGAAATGCAGATCTCCTTTATGCTGGCATGAGAGTGGTGAAAAGAGGGAGATGGGACTCCAGACTGATATTGTCAATGAGACCACTCAGGCTATTGAGAATATCCGCCAGAGAATAGAGACTGCACAGAGTCGGCAGAAGAGCTACGCTGATAAGCGACGCAGACCGCTTGAGTTCGAGGTTGGGGATTCGGTATTTCTGAAGGTAGCCCCTATGAAAGGGGTGATGAGATTCGGAAAGAAGGGGAAACTGAGTCCGCGATACGTGGGACCCTACCAGATCTTGAGACGAGTAGGCAAAGTGGCCTACGAACTGGAGTTACCGCCAGAAATGGCGGCTATCCACAACGTCTTCCACGTGTCGATGCTCAAGAAGTGTATCCCTGATGCAATTCAAATTATAGAACCCCCACCAGTGCAAGAACAAGAGAGTCCTAGTTCCGAACGCCGACCGATCCAGATCCTCGATCGGGAAGTTAAAAGGCTAAGGAACAAGGAAATACTCTTAGTGAAGGTTCTGTGGCGGAACGAGCAGTTCGAAGAAGCCACCTGGGAACAAGAAGATATGATGCGATCAAAGTATCCGGAACTATTTTAAAGTTCGGGACGAACTTTTTATAAGGTGTGTAGGATTGTAACACCCCAATTTTTACAATTTGAATACCTGGGGAATTGTTTAAAGTTCGGGACGAACTTTCTATAAGAGAGGGAGGATTGTAACACCCCGAATTTGTCAATGTAAAATTCATGACAATGTATGAAAATGATTATAATGAAATGATATGAATTTCATGTAATCACATGCTATAAAATGTTATGAAGGCATGAAATATTATATGCATGAAACATTATATTCATGAAATATTATTATCATGAAATGTTAGCATGAAATATTATATTTATGAATATGGAATATTAAAAATATTATGAAATAATATTTTTGGGATATTATGAAATATTCTAAATTCATAAAATATTATTCATATTATGAATTTCATGATGGGCTTGGTTTATTGGCTTGGAAATGAATGGTGCTAAAAAGAAAGTGCAAAGTGGAGGAAGCAAGGATTGAACCTTGGACCTCCTAGTTGCACTCACCATGTCATAACCAATGAACCAAGCAATATTTCATGAAGAAGGAGAAAGGAACATGCTTGTTAAGTGGGTAAGAGTGAAGAGACATGTCTTTTCATGAGAAAAGTATAAATAGGTGGAAGTTGGAGCAACTTCCTTCTTTCCTTTTCTTCTTCCTCTTCATCTTCCAAAACCGAAACCTCTCTTCTTCCTTCTTCCAATTTTCGAAAACCTTAGGCAAGGGTTCTAACCCTAGGGCAAATTCAAGAGGGAGGAATCCAAGTGATCTTGTCATCTACCAAGACCAAGGAATCTTAGAAAGAAGATTTGGAAGAAAAGATTTCTGTATACCCTACAAGTGTAGGGTACCCTACAATTTAAAGAGAAGAGTAAATTTCCAGCGCTAGGATGTAAGTATCCTCTCGCCTGCAGTGTAATCGCTTTCGTTTGATTAGTATGTTTTCTTGTTGTTGTTGTTGAAAAGGGAGCCTTCTTCCCTTGTAACCATTCGGCCACCACCATGAAATGGGCTTTGGTCTTTCCTTGATACATGAGGATATCCCTAAGAACTTAGGGTATAGATGTATGTTGTTTTCCAAATTTTTGAGAAGACAAAAACTAGGGTTTGGTGTCCACAAGGTTTCGGCCACCCATGGTTGGAGGTCCAAGAGAAGTTTGTTTTGATTAAATCTTGACACATGTTAGTGCCTTAGGGATTCTATACACTTATGTGTTGTTCCTAAATTTTTGGGAGAACAAAACACTAGGGTTTCCCCTTGGGAGACTTTCGGCCACCCCCTTGGAGGGAGGCCTTGGTCCCTTTGGTTGTAAGAATACATACCTTAAAACTTAATGTAAGTGTGTATGGGTTTTCTTAATGGTGTTATGTACAAAATTCTAGGGTTACCCCATGTGTAGGTTTCGGCCAAGAGAAGAATGGCTAGAGTTTTTGTGATGCTTGATACCCTATTATGTTCCCATGATTAGAATGGTAGATAAAATGTGGTATATATATATGTGTGTTGTTTTGTGAATGATGACTTGTCCAAAAACCCTAGAAACTCTTACTTGTATGTTTCGGCCAACCCTAGTTCTAGGGTTGGGAAGTACCTAATGAGACCATGAAGCATGCTATTATATATGTGATATGTGTATAAATTATGTGACCTATCTTGTTAGGTATAAAAGCATGCCTTATAGCCCATGGGGCACTCTTATGACATGAATATGATGTGATTGAGATGTGATTGATAATATGCCTAAAAGGAGATACTCTATTGAAACTGGGATCAAGAGCACCCGAATGCGTGGTGTGTCCCTAGGGGATCAAGAGCACCCGAATGTGTGGTGTGTCCCTTTGAGAAGTGATTAAGAGTACCTTTAGGCATATACTTATATGAGTAATTGCATGATAAATTACTTTACTTTGAAAAGTTGCGTACCCGACTCGGAAGGGGGTCGTTAAACAAATCCAATGCACATGTTAAGGTCATGGCAGTTGGTAGGACGGAAGGGTCCTGCTCTAATTAGATTGGTGGCTCGCTACCCCAATTTATTAGGGAACGCGCATGATGATGTGGTACGACAACTGGGCCCTGGATGATGATATGATATTTTGAAGTACTTACCGTTATGGAACTGTTTTGAAAAAACATATTTCTCATCATGTGATTTTGTTCCGTGAAGTACTTAGAGATAAATTGATGTGATATTTATGATGCTTTGATGAGATGCTTATGATGCTGATAATTCTATCTGATTATTGTGTACATGATATGATGTATCGACATGGATTTTTGCGAGTAGGCCCGGATTCTTACTAAGCATGTTTTGCTTACTAGTTCCTGTTATTTTTCTTATGCTGCAGATAGCGGTAAGAAACACTCGAACTAAAGGAAGAGGCAGAGGGAAGATTGGAGGATGTGTGTGGTGATGGCTCGGGAAAGGATGAAAGATTCTATCTACCTTAGTTTATCTAGAATCTAAACTGCTTCCCATAATTACGATTGAAATTGTATTACTTTACTCTGAATATATGATGACTGTGACTACTCTACTGATAGAGATATGGAACCTAGGTCATGTTAGATAATACTATTGTTAATGTCTAATTCCTATAGTATGCATGCCAGTAAAATGCTAGATGTTAATACTTCGGTTGCTTATAAATGCTTCTTTTGTATATGCTTCTTTTGCATGTGGCTAAGACTAGATAACTCTTGCTATGTGCTTATTTGAGATTTTCTGCTTTAGTGTGTTAAATGATTTCCATATTAGGTTGTAAATGCATGAAGATATAAATGAAATGGAAAAACCTTGCTTGGTAATTTAGTTTTCAATAAGCATGCTTATTACTAGTTCATGTATAGTAACTGTTTGGTTGGATATACATGTTTAACATGACTGGATGATATGAATGTATGGACCTGTAACCCCGCCTTTAGGGTAGATATAAGGCCGGGCGTTACAGCTGGGTTGTGTTAAGCCTTCTAGTTTCAATTCGGTTGGGATTTCTGCCGTAGTTCTCATGATCATTCTGCTATTGGTTTTGGTTTTGGAAATCAATTACAGCTTGTGTGAGTTGATCGCAGGTCTATTTTGGGACTGGTTTTGGTGTTGTGGGGAATCGTTTGCTTCATGTGGATATAGCTGTTAATCGGATTCCCTATGTGTGATTTGATTTAGTTCTTGTTTTGGAAATTCTAGGATGTGTGTGGATGAAGGGGTCTATTCAGTAGGGAGCCATGTGTTGAGTAGATTCAGGTATGGGATGGAGCTGATGGAGCTTTTACCGTGACCTGTCCTTGGGTTGAATTACGGTGTGGAGGTTGGGATGAAGATTGGTGTTTTGTTTTGAGTTTGGAATGAATGTGCCATGTGTTCTCGTGTGTGTTGTGCTTGGAACAATGCTTGGACAACTCTGTCATAATTTGAATTCCTTAGAGTTTGTAATGCCATGGTTGTGAGCTATAACTGGTTTTGGGTTTCTCACTTTTTGTGGTTCAGTTTTAGCTTCCTTGCCTTGGGTTTGAAATGCTCTAGCCGTGGACGTGTGGAGGTTTTGCTATGGGATGTTTCATTGAGTATGCGGTAGCCTGTATTAGAGTTGAATTTTGTTCATGGATTGGTTATTACTCTTGTCCGAGTCTTTATTTGTTAGTATGTTTTGGTCCTTGGTGTCCTGATCTGCATGGAGTCCGGTTCAAGCGACTACTGTGGTTAGTTTGACACTAGTTGATATGGATTTGGATTGGATTATAGGTTTTGTTCCCCTTGTGATCACTGTCGTGAGCTTTTCGGTGAGCTATTGGTTGAACTACGGATTAGGTTTAAATTGAGATTAAACTTAATAATGTAGACTTGATTGATTCGGGTTTCGAAAACCTAATATGATTCTAATCTACGTAACTTGGATTACTTAAGGGGTTACTCATTTAATTGTAAAGTATTTAAATGAAACCGGACAATTAAGACGATCCTAATTAATTGAGGTAACTTGTTTAGCTATAAATTATATATTATTGTAGCTAAACATTATGCCGTTGATACAGGGCATTGATTGGATCATTGTTGCTGATTATTGGACCCGAGGTTCCCTACATATATGGATTCTTCATTTTGAGGCGGGTACCCTTTGACTTATCTTTTAGATATTGTCATATTGCTATGCATGGTTGGTTATAGATAGCAGTAAGATTATACGCTAGCCCTGAGTTATTATGCATGTCCTGGATACTTGTTAGTTATCCCTGAGTTATTATGCCTGTCCTGGATACTTGTTAGTTATCCCTGAGTTATTATGCATGTCCTGGATACTTGTTAGTTATCCCTGAGTTATTATGCCTGTTCTGGATACTTGTTAGTTATCCCTGAGTTATTATGCTTGTTCTGGATACTTGTTGTTTATCCCTGAGTTATTATGCTGTTAGTTTCATACAGTCTCAGGTATTGTCATATCTATATGTATGCTTAGATATCTAGATGTATCTCTTACATTTGACATGAGGGATCTGTAGATTTCGGCCTGTATACCTTGTAGGTCACCAGTATTTCCTGTTATAGGAATTCAGGCTGAGACTTAGTATACTGAGGACTTGGTGAGGGAGGTATGTGTATCTATCATACACCATCTCTGCATTATTGCATGCTGACCCACGCGGACGTTGTGGACGATGTCCTGACTGGGTACAGGTAGTCATAGCTCTACCCACGCGGACGTTATGGACGATCCTGACTGGGACTAGGGGGTGACACATGTCATTGCACCAGGGTGCTTTATATGTTTGGGTCATGCACCATCCTTGCATTATTGCATGCTGACCCACGCGGACGTTGTGGACCATGTCCTGACTGGGTACAGTTTGTCACAGCTCTACCCACGCGGACGTCGTGGACGATATCCTGACTGGGACTAGGGGGTGACACATGTCATTGCACCATGTGCATACTTTGCATCGTGCATTGATTGCTGCACTTGATTCTTGCACTTGTTTGACATTGCATATATTGGAGACTTGATATCCTGCTTATATGTCTATTGTTGTTCCATTTGGTATTTATTACCCTCTTTCCAGGTTAGATGGATTCAGGTATGTATTGATTCAGTATCTTCAGTATACCCTTTCCTATTGTTCATATGAGACGATATCAGCGTAGACTCCTATTGTTATTATAACATACTATGCATATCTGCTGGGTATTCGCTGAGTTATGGACTCACCCCGTTGCCATATATTGTTATTTCAGGTTGATATACTTGGAGTCGCCGGAAGAGCCCAGCAGCCAGTCCCTACCCATCGCGACAATAAAGTTCGTTTTGTACTTAGTAGTGTCTATGTTTTCATATTCAGTTTTGGGATTTGTATATGTCTTGGGAGTATTGTTTTGTACCCTAAGGGGTTTGTGTATTGGTTGTTTCATCGTAAGTCGGACCGATCCGCAGTCAGGTATGATTTACTTAGTTGTCGGGTACTTTTACGTTGTGTTTATCTATTTTGGAGGCCTGAGGCCAAATATATACTGCGTGGGTTGTCATATATATTGTGTGTATGTGTAAATTGTCCGCCGGACAGGGGAGGTGCTGTCCGATTTTATATTGGAACAGCGGCTTTTGGGTCTCGGGGCGTGACAATAGACCTTTAAAACATGGTGGCCGAAACCCTTAAACTCAGGGTTCTTAGTTTTTGTTTCTTTCATGTTGGCCGAAACCCTAGGGTGTCCTAGGGTACTCCAAAAATTCCCAAAAATTATAATTAACCTCTACACATCATAAGGGAACATTAAATAGCATTATCATGATTTTTAGCATAATTATAGACCTTTAAAACATGGTGGCCGAAACCCTTAAACTCAGGGTTCTTAGTTTTTATTTCTTTCATGTTGGCCGAAACCCTAGGGTGTCCTAGGGTACTCCAAAAATTCCCAAAAATTATACTTAACCTCTAAAAATCATAAGGGAACATTAAATAGCATTATCATGATTTTTAGCATAATTATAGACCTTTAAAACATGGTGGCCGAAACCCTTAAACTCAGGGTTCTTAGTTTTTGTTTCTTTCATGTTGGCCGAAACCCTAGGGTATCCTAGGGTACTCCAAAAATTCCCAAAAATTATACTTAACTTCTAAACATCATAAGGGAACATTAAATAACATTATACAGATTTTTATCATAATTTTAGATCTTAAAAACATGGTGGCCGAAACCCTTAAGCATGAGGGTCTTGGTTTTCTTTCCTTTCAACATCCAATTCGAAAACCAACCACTATATCATACTAAAAATCATAGGGAACTATTATACCACAGGTGAGGGAGTCTTACCTTGGGGTTTCTAAATTTTTAGACCTTGGATGGAGAGAAGGAAGAAGACTTGATGTCTCTTGACCACACCTAGTCCTTGGATCCTTGTAAGAACTTTAGATCTTGGGAGATGGAGCCTTGGTGGAAACTATTCCAAGGGGAACTCTTCCTTAGAGTTTCGGCTAGAATGAGGAGGGAGGAGGGGAGCAAATGCACTTGATGGTGAAGAGAAGTAACCCCCCAAACCCCCTCTTTATAGCTCCTTTAAAGAGGCAAATGAAGAGTCTCTCCATGACCCTTCATCTCCTTCTACTTCTTAACCAACCTCCACTTCATTTACTCATAAGTATTCCTTGCTAGGTGAGTTGGTTAAAGCATTCATAGTT
Source organism: Boesenbergia rotunda (assembly GCA_024364735.1). Classification (NCBI taxonomy): domain Eukaryota; kingdom Viridiplantae; phylum Streptophyta; class Magnoliopsida; order Zingiberales; family Zingiberaceae; genus Boesenbergia; species Boesenbergia rotunda. The sequence goes on from JAGFNQ010002490.1 coordinate 87,485, forward strand.
GTACAAGAGGTCCAAGGTTCAATCCTTGGCCCATTCACTTTTATTTTTATTTTATTTTTCATTTTATTTAAACCTTTTCCTCTAATTTTCGAAAGTTCCCTTTTATTTCGAAAATTCTCCAAAAATCACCCATAATTATGCTAATATTCCTAAATAAAATTCTTTTATATTTATATTGATTTTACCTAATTTATATTAATTTTACCTAATTAATACCCATTTTTGGAGCCCATTTAAAGCTCATTAGTACCTAATTTCTCCATTAAAATAGAAAAATTAGGCTAAGACTTACCCATAATCATGCTAATATGCCTAATTAAATCCTATTTATATTTATACTAATTATTACCGAAATTCACCTATAATCATGGTACTAAAAAGCCCACATAAAGCCCATTAGTACTTAGTTTTCTCAATTTAAATGAGAAAACATGGATTTTCTAGGCCAAAGTTCTCCTTAATATTTCTAGGTCCCTTGGAAAATTATTTAAACATGCTTAATATTTTAAGAAAATATTAAGAGAATTTTCCGGGTCGTTACACAAACTGAGCTATTGTAATTACAGATTCAAACTTATTCCAAAACCTAGCATGGGGCGTTCCACATCACAGTTGTAAATCCCAATCCAATATTGAAATCAATTACAACAAATCATCTTGTAATTACTCATATACCTGGATTACTCCCCTATTCTCCTTCTCTGGTAGTGGACCTCAACAAGAAATAGAAGCCAACAACAACATCTGATCGAATGGTGAGCTGCAAAACATGGATCAATTGAAGCATCATCAATCGGCCATTACGCTTGGGCTGAGGCGATTGAGGCAGAGGGTAATCCAAGGAGCACACGAACTCACCTCTCCGATATACGACCGACCACAGTGACAATCTCAACCAACCACCAAAGTTGGCTCGCTGTGCACCCAACAGATTTCCCCAACTCCGGTGATGGCTCGCTCACGCAAGGGTAGGAAACGATGCTCCGCAGGAAACTGAAGGGAGTGATCGGCGAGGTTAGGATTCTCAGCGATGGAGAGAACCGAGTGAATCGCCGGTCGCCGGTCGAGATAAGGGGAAAGGTCGTCGGCGCGTGTGGGGAGATCTCCTGCGGCTAGGGTTCGCGAGACGAGGGAGTCGGCTTTGTGATCGGGCCGAATGGGGTTAGGTCAAGTCATATAAGGGAGGGGTCATTTTGCACTTTAGCCAAACAATTTGTCAAATCGCAAGGCTGCCCCTGCTTTTAAACTTAATTACGTGTTAGTCCTTGTGACTATTTTTTTTATAACATTTTGGTGCCTAAATTTGTGTCCAAGGACTCGGAGACCCTGAAACCTACCTGGTAACTCTCCGAAAATTACCGGGACCTAGTCAAAAGTGTCGGATTTAACAACAACGACTTTGCATATTTGAAAGGTAGGATGGAATACTATCTAAATAATGATATTGCGAATTGGTTTAGTCTTGTAGATGGCTTTGAGACGCCAATGAATGAGAGGGGAGAACCTCTTCCTACTAAGAATTGGTCAAAAGTAGTTATGAAGAAAGCGCAAGCAAATGCAAAGGCTACAACAACTCTACAATGTGGTCTTTCAAAAGAGCAATTGAACAAAGTAGGACTATTCAAGACCGTAAAAGAGCTTTGGGAAAAAGCTCATTGAGCTAAATGAGGGATTAAATGAATCAAGAAGAGCCAAGAAGGATCTTTTGGTGGCGCAACTGCAATCCCTCACCATGAAGACAAATTAAACCGTAAGTCAATTGCAAGGTAAAATTAAAGAAATCATCAATGAGCTTCATGTGATAGGTGAGAAATTGGATAATAGCGATCTAGTAAGGTATGTGCTTCAATCTTTTCCTAGAACCACTCTATGGGCCTCAATGGTTGATGCCTATAAAGTCTCTAGGGATCATTTTTTAGTAAAGCTTGATAATTTATTATGTGAATTTGAACTTTATGAACAAGCTAATGTGTCTACTAAAGAGAAGGGTATAACTCTTGTTGTAGAAAAAGAAAGAAAGAAGAAGAAGGACAAGAAGAAGGTCTCTTACTCATCATCCAACTCGGAAGAATCAAGCACCTCAATGGATAGTGATTAAGAGGCGTATATGGTAAGGAAGATGAGGAAAGCATTTAAGAGTTTTTCTAACAAATCCCATGATAGGAAAAATTCTAGAAGTAAGAGTAAGGCAAGAAAGGTCATATGCTACAATTGCTATGAAGAAGGGCACATGAGGGATGAGTGTCCACTTTTGAAGAAGAAGGAAGAAAAGAAGGAGAAAAGAAGAAGGATGAAAAGAAGAAAACAAAAGGAAAAAGGAAGAAGGCTACAAGCCTAAAGGTGATATGGGATGATCCATCATCATCGGAAAAAGAAGAACACTACATTTCTCATTTTGCGCTAATGGGAGTTGACAACTTAGCATGCACATCATCCGAAGATGAGATGAGCTCAAGTGAAGATGAAGAAGGGAGCTCAAGTGAAGGGGGAGGTCTACAAACATTTTGGTAAGTGAGGTATACAAACTTTCCCCTACTACACTTGTGAAGATTATTTCTAGCACTAATGATGATTTGTTTAATGCTAAAAGGAAAATTAAGAGTTTGAAAAATGAGATTTGTATGTTAAAGGAAAAAATTAGAATCTATGACCATCAAGGACAATATGCATGATTCTTCTTCTAGTTTAAATGAGTCATCTTTAGAAGAAGAAAATAAGGAATTAAGGGAAAAGGTAGAGAGTCTCACCAAGGTCCTCAGCAAATTTCAAATTGGCTCAAAGAACCTTGATATGATTCTTAGTAGTCAAAGAGCTGTATACAACAAGGTCGGAGTAGGATATAAACCTAAGACTAAGGAGGTTGCTTTTATTTCTCTTATAAGAAGAAAGGGTGCATCTAGAAAGCAAACCATTAAAGGCAATGTAAAGCAAGCATGGGTTCCTAAGAAGTACTTGAATGATGTTTGTGGATCAAGTGTATGGGTACCAAAAGATTATGTTTTTCGTGTTGTTTAGGTAGAAGAGAAGAAGGACTCAAACATGTGGATTGTGGATAGTGGTTGCTCAAGACACATGACCAGTGATGTGAGTAAGTTCTCCACAATTAGCTACTTAAAGGAGGGAATGGTGTCTTTTGGAAATAGTAGAAAGCTCAAGATTATAGGTAGAGGCACAATTGAGGTATCACCTACAATCATCATTCATAAAGTACTTCTAATAAAGGACATGGAATTCAATTTGCTCAGTGTTAGGCAATTATGTGATGATAGGTATAGAGTTTAGTTTCATACAAATAAATGTTTGGTTAGTCACAATAGCTCGAAAAATGTTATGTTAGAAGGATATAGGGAAGCAAATCTTTATTATCTTAATCTCTCCTATGCTTCTAACATTTCTACTAAGTGTCTCTTATCAAAAGAAGAAGAAGGATGACTATGGCATAGAAGACTTGGATATATCAACATGAAGAACATAGCAAGAGTGGCCAAGATGGAATTGGTAAAAGGACTACCGATGATCAAGTATACTAAGAATAAAATGTGTGATGCATGTCAAGAGGGTAAGCAATCCAAGTCATCACATAAAGGTAACACTCTAACTAGTACCACTCTCCCATTGGAATTATTGCATTTAGATCTATTTGATTGTCATAGTACTCCTTCATTAATAGGAAATAAATATTGCTTAGTAATTGTTGATGATTTTTCTAGATTTACTTGGGTTTATTTCATGAGACATAAGGATGAAACTCTAGAAATATTCATAAGATTTAGTAAAAGGGTTGAAAATAAGAAACATCTTAAAATCAACCGAATTAAGAGTGATCATGGTGGAGAGTTTGAAAATCCAATTTCTCTAATTTTTGTCTAGAAAATGGATACAAACATGAATTTTCATGTCCAAGAACACCACAACAAAATGGGATTGTAGAAAGAAAGAATCGGGCTTTGCAAGAAGCGGCTAGGATTATGCTTAATGCTTATTTTTTACATAGCTATTTTTGGACGGAAGCGGTAAATATCACTTGTTACATCCAAAACCGAATTTTAATTCATAGATTTTTAGAAAAATCACCTTTTGAATTGTTGAATGGGAAAATTCCTCAAATTCACTATTTTAGAGTGTTTGGTTGCAAGGTCTATATTTTAAATACTAAGGATGACTTAAGAAAATTTGAGTCTAAGGTTGATGAAGGGATTTTAGTTGGGTACTCATCTACTAGTAGAGGGTATAGAGTGTATAACAAGAGGACTAGAATGATTGAAGAGTCATCTAATGTGGATTTTGATGAGTCTACTAGCACTTACCCTAGGGAATCCTCCATTGATAAGGATATAGGAGAAAATCAAAACATTACCCAAGCAATTCAAGACTTGCATTTAGGGGGCATTGATCAAGGGGGAGGAAGAAGTGCATCGGAGGATGAAAGAGACAATGATAATCATGAAGTGGATGAACCCATAACCTCTAGGACTTTAAGACAACATCAAGATTATCCTATTGACCAAGTAGTTGGAGATGTTACACAAGGAGTAAGGACTAGATCCTATTTTAGAGAACATGCTAGTCAAATTGCTTTAATCTCACAACTTGAGCCAAAGTCAATTGATGAAGCCTTAGGTGATGCGGATTAGATTCTAGCAATGCAAGAAGAGTTGAACCAATTTGAAAGAAGTGAAGTATGAGAGTTAGTTCCAAGACCCAATGATAGTATAATTGTCACAACAAGATGGGTCTTTAGGAACAAATTGGATGATCAAGGGAGAATCACTAGGAACAAGGCTAGGTTAGTAGCTAGGGTTTCAATCAAGTTGAGAGCCTTGATTATGATGAAACTTATGCTCCCGTAGCTTGAACAGAGTCCACCCGGATCTTATTAGAATATGCCGCTCACATGGGTTTTAAACTTCATCAAATGAATGTGAAATCAACATTTCTTAATCGGGTTATTAAGGAGGATGTGTATGTAGAACAACCACCCGGTTTTGAAAATATAGACTACCCTACTCATGTTTATAAATTGAGGAAAGTCTTATATGGTTTAAAACAAGCTCCCCGAGTTTGGTATGAAAGACTTTCATATTTCTTGGTTTTCAAGGGTTTTAGAAGGGGAACAATTGATCCAACTTTATTTCTAAAATCTAAGGATAAGGACATTTTTGTGGCCCAAGTTTATGTTGATGACATGATTTTTGGGTCAACAAATAATGAGTTTCTTCATGAATTTATCAAGCACATGGAAAATGTAACGACTCGGCCCGTCTACCGGCCCATTTACCGGTCCTCACGACCGTCGTACCGTCGTACCGTCGACTATCGACCGTGCTGTTACTCATACTAGGTCTTCCTACCCCTGGGTGTGGATTTTTGCCTTCCCAGGATTCGAACCCTAGACCCAGGCTTAAATCTAGTTCTTTATGAATCCTGAATACCAATTAAGCTATAGCTCAATTGGTATTCAGGATTCATAAAGAACTAGATTTAATCCTGGGTCTAGGGTTCGAATCCTGGGAAGGCAAAAATCCACACCCAGGGGTGGGAAGACCTAGTATGAGTAATGGCACGGTCGATGGTCGACGATACGATGGTACGACGGTCGTGAGGTCCGGTAAATGGGTCGGTAAATGGGCCGGTAGATGGGCCGGGTCGTTACAATAAAAAGGCGCATTTTTTATTGTAACGACCCGGCCCGTCTACCGGCCCATTTACCGGTCCTCACGACCGTCGTACCGTCGTACCGTCGACCATCGACCGTGCCGTTACTCATACTAGGTCTTCCCACCCCTGGGTGTGGATTTTTGCCTTCCCAGGATTCGAACCCTAGACCCAGGCTTAAATCTAGTTCTTTATGAATCCTGAATACCAATTGAGCTATAGCTTAATTGGTATTCAGGATTCATAAAGAACTAGATTTAAGCCTGGGTCTAGGGTTCGAATCCTGGGAAGGCAAAAATCCACACCCAGGGGTGGGAAGACCTAGTATGAGTAACGGCACGGTCGATGGTCGACGGTACGACGGTACGACGGTCGTGAGGACCGGTAAATGTGCCAGTAAATGGGTCGGTAGACGGGCCGGGTTGTTACAGAAAATGAGTTTGAAATGAGTCTTGTTGGGGAGTTGACTTTCTTTTTAGGATTTTAAGTCAAGCAAATAAATGAAGGAACTCATGTCTATCAAACAAAGTATGCTAGGAAAATTATAAAGAAATTTGGATTGGAAAATGCTAAAGAAGCATCTACTCTCACTGGAACAAATGTCAAGATGGATAGTGATCATGAGGGGAAGGTAGTTGATCCAAAACAATATATGAGCATGATTGGAAGTTTGTTGTATCTCACCGCTAGTAGACCAGATATACTATTTGTGGTAGACTTATGTGCAAGATATCAATCTTGTGCCAAAGAGTCTCACTTAGTAGTGGTAAAAAGAATTTTAAGATATATTAAGGGCACTCTTAATGTCGGTCTTTGGTACCCTAGGACTCTAAACATTGATTTATTTGGGTACACCGACTCCGACTATGCGGGTTGCAAATTGGATAGAAAGACTACTAGTGGTGGGTGTCAATTTCTTGGATCATCCCTAGTTAGTTAGAGTAGTAAAAAATAACCATGTGTTGCCTTATCAACAACCGAGGCAAAATATGTGGCAATGGGTGGTTGTGTAGCTCAATTACTTTGGATCATGCATACCTTAGAGGATTATGAGCTTCATTACTCCAAGGTCAAAATCTTATGTGATAATGTGAGCACTAGTAATTTGACCAAAAATTCGGTGCATCACTCTAGGGCAAAACACATTAAAGTGAAGCATCATTTTATTATGGATCATGTGGCAAGGGGTAACATTGAATTACATTATGTTGAATCAAAGTCCAACCTTACCGACATATTTACCATGCCTCTACCTGAAGCGGAGTTCACATCCCTAGGAAGAGGACTTGGTATGTGTTTCTAATTTGGGCTTGGGGTAATGCTATAATAAGGTAGTGCATGAGATGTTAGGATGATACAAATAACATACTTATGCTTGTGGCATATTGTTGGGTTATTGGATGTATCATATTATTGAAAATAGACCAACTATGGGGAAAGCAAATGTTTAATTAATGAACATCTTGCCCATAGATCATAGTTGGACATTTCAAATAATTTGAAAACATTTCTGTGTATTATTTGCTATGGCATAAGTTTGCAAAACATATGCTTTCAAAACTAGGGTCTAAGTGTGATACAAAATTGGATTTTTCGAAGAATTTGAGCTTTAGTCAAAAAGTCAAACATGTCTAGATTTTTCATGGAAATATATTTTTCTCTGATAGAATACATCATAAGAAATATGTTTGCAAAATTTCATGATTTTTCGAATTTTATGGAATTTATTATGGATTTTTGAATTTCGGCTCAGAAGTTGAAGTTTCAGACTATTATGTATCAGTCGACTGACCCATGAGGGCAGTCGACTAAACTTTCTATGGGTTTGCAGTTCGAAGGCACCAGTTGACTGGTAATTGACACTGTCGATCGGTTCTTCTATTTTCTGATTTTTGGGGGTTTTCAGAAAAAGAAAGGTATTTCTATTTGATACCAATGGTTAATATTGCTTGGAGCAATCCTTTAGATGATGTCAAAGGGGGAGAATTGGGAGGTTTATGTTAGATTTTAACTTAATAACTTATAGTTATGCAAAATTGAAAATTGTGTGTAAAGGCATAGGTTAAGGGGAAGGATGCATGTTTATGCTTCTTTAATTTACTATTTCTTTAATTTTCAATTGGTATTGTTGTACCTAACATAAATATATTGCCACACATTAAAAAGGGGGAGATTGTTGGTGCAATCGACCCAAGTGTGATCGGGTAGATCATGAGTTTTGATGTATGTGTCAATATGATTAAGTTAGGGTGACATATTGGTTTGATATGTGTGGTTAAGTCATGCAGGACTTGGTGAATCACACATGAAGTACGCATCCGAGGGACGAGAGCTGAAGGAAGAGAATTTCAAGGGCAAGCTGGGGAAGTAGACTTTAAAGCATACACGAAGGATGACATGGAGGTAAGCCATGGGCTTGTGTGCCATCTGAGGGACGAACACCAAAGGAAGAGAACTTCAAGGGGCGAGGCAAGGGAGTGGACTTCAAGGCATACGCGAAGGATGGACTTCGGAGTGAGTTTGAGTGAAAATGTAAGATGGGTAGTCGACTATAAGGGAAGCCAGTCGACTTCTAGCGCAAAACCAGAAACTCACAGAAAGATCAGTCGACTGGTCCAGGCACCAGTCGACTGATCTATTTGAAAATATAGTCGTTAGACTAGCCGTTGGCTGTCTATTGGCTGGGCATCAGTCGACTGCCCTAAGGGGTAGTCAATTGGTGTCGGGGACTGAACTGTTTAAGGAACAGTTCTCTCCTCTATTTAAGGGGAGGCTTTGGAGCAAAATAGGGTTTTGGTTCTTAAGTTTAAGATCCTATTCTAAGTGCTCAAGGTCTCCATTGCTTACTCTCTTCCTCATACTCTAATTTCCATCTTGTAAAAGAGGAAGAGCCATCTTATGAATGATTTCTCCACCTTCAAGGAGAAGATCATAATAAAGCTTGCGTGTGTGGTGTGGATCCTTGGATTAGTCACCTCTTGGAGGTGGATACCAAGTGTATCAGGGAGTTAGCATTGTTTCCTTTATCTTTTGATTTTGTTTTTGTGCTTTAGCTAATATTCTTGTAGACAAAATCAAAAAGAAGCTATTCACCCCCCCCCCTCTAGCTAAATGCCAAGGTCCCAACACTCACCATCATTATCAAACCGTAGTGTCTTGATACTTTTACCATGACGTTTCTCCACTTCAGTCTTGTACTTTTGAACTTGTCAAAGCACTCAGACTTGTGGCGCATCAAGTAAATGTATCCATACCTTAAAAAGTCATCTGTAAATGAGATGAAATATTCAAAGCCACCTCGTGCCTAGATAGACATAGGATCACACAAATCAGAATGAACCAATTTCAACACATCTTTGGCTCTATACCCCTTGGCTTTAAAAGACCTTTTGGTCATTTTTCCTTCTAAGCAAGATTCACAGGTTGGGAAATCTTCCACCACCAATTAACTCAAAGGTCCATCAGCTATCAACTTTTGAATTCTACTCAAGTTAATATGACCCAACCTTAGATGCTAAAGATATGTTTGGTTCATTTTCGAAGGTTCTTTTATCTTATTAGAGTTAGAAGACGTGTTATTAATTTCCATTTGCATCGTGGGAGTTATTGGATTAAGAGTATACAAATTGCCAACCAACGCACTAGAACAGATAATCTCCCTATTCCTTTTGATAATAACTCTGTCATTAAAAGAAATAGAATATCCATCCATAAATAATTTAGAAACTGAAATTAAATTCTTTCTAAAATAAGGTACGTAAATACAATTTCTCAAAACCAAAAATTTATTCTTAGCAAAAGATAAATAGACATCTCCCACTGCAATAGCCATCACCTCTGTAGCATTGCCCATGTAGACGATAATCTCGCCCTTAGATAGTTGTCTGGTTTCCTAGAACCCCTATAATGAATTGCAGACATAATCAGTGGCTCTTGTATCTACACACTAGGATCGGTAGATAACACCGCTAAACATGTTTCAACTACTAACGAAAAAGATATATCTTGATTTTTCTCCTTTCGGCGGGGACAACCCACCTTCCAATGTTTAGTCTGCTTGCATGTGAAGCACTTGCCTTTTGGCTTCTTCACTGCAGCCTGTGGTCCTTGAGATCCAGCCGCTTTCTTTGTCGAACCAACTTGTTTCTTCTTCTTCTTACCGCCTTTCGGCTTAGAAGCAGAAATATTTTCAGCAATGTAAGCTTGAGCACTTTGACGAAATAACCCTTCTATCGCCTGGAGTTCTATCAGAAGCTCCGCAAACGAATACAACCTTTTGTTCATGTTGTAGTTCAGGCGAAACTGCTCAAAACTCTTTGGTAGTGTTTGGAGAATGATATCAACCTGAGTTTCCCCATCGATTTCGGCTCCAAGGACTTCCATCTCATTAAAATGAGTCATCATCTTGAGAACATGATCCCTCACGGGTGTTCCCTCAGCCATGCTGGTCGTCATCATGTTCCTCATAGCCTCTTGCCTTGCAGCCCGATTCTGTTGTCCGAAGAGTTCCTTGAGATTGAGCATCATGTTATGGGCAGTAGCGAAGGCTTGATGCTGATGTTGCAGTACATTTGACATGAAAGCCAAAATGTAATACCGCACCATTTCATTTGCCTTTATCCACTTCCTATAACTCTCTTTCTCCTCTTCACTAGAATCATCTCTAGGCTTAGCTGGACATATCTCAAAGAGTACAAATTTGTACTCCTCAGCAGTCAAGACAATATCCAAATTTCTTTTCTAATCAATATAATTTGGATCAGTAAGTTTGTTTTCTTCTAAAATCACAGCAAGGGGATTGAAAGCAATTTTGAAAATTCTGGGAATCACATTGGTCAAAACATTAGAATTTAAAATAATATTGATTCCTCAAACAATAAAATTTTAAATTCACTAATACCTCAAAACACCGTGAATTTTGTATGCCACGATAGTGTGGACGTATACTAATTCAAACATTTGTAAGAGAAGGTTTTACCCATTAATTTTATTATCTTGTCAACCTTACTTTTTAAAAAATAAAATTAATAGTTGGTTTATCTTCGGCCACACAAATAATAGCAGTGACTCCGATGGGGAGGATACTATTAATTGCATCTAAGTGTACACCATTACTTTGATTACTAAGTCCATTATCTAGGAGTATGCCCCTTCCGATGGGGAAGATCACATGATCCTAAATAATTTTCTAAAATCATCCAAGGGGAAGTTTGAACTAGTGATCCGCAAAACAAACTCATCTAATGTGGAGGAAGGCACTCAGAGCCAACGCGCAAGTTTGTTTACATCACTTTTCAAACTAGTAATGGAGGCCACGGGACTCAAAGATTCCCTCACCCACTTAATTATTTTATTATTGAAAATCTGAGGAATTTTCAAACAACCACAACAAGCATAATAAACGGAAAGTAATAAATATAAAAATTCAAAATTTCCAACTATTATGGCTTTGTAGATTCCGCCGTTCTCCAATACACCTCCAGTCGCGTTGCCACCTCATCTCCTCCTCCTTTAGCCGCGCAAGTAGGGACCCGAGCCGAGATGAAAACTTTAATTTTAATTTACATCCATCGATCCTATGTTAGTAATATGAGAGAAGTGTCCTAAGGCAATCACCTTATGATTGTAATCATTTACTTTAATAAATGAATATTCACTATTTGAGTATACATGTTCGTGTATTTGATTGAGATCTTAAACTCAATTACTGAATGTCCACAATACAATTCACAGCATGAGAGAATTTGTGATGAATTCATAACTAGTAATTATCTCTACATGTGCAATTGTGAAGTATTGAAATTGTCCCTAGTCGATGAATTGATAAATACGGACACTATCAATTCTGTTGAGACTAGCATGGGTTATTCTCTAATCAGCTGATTCTCACTGGCTGGTGACATTGGGATGTCCGGAGATAAACATGAATGCTAGTTAAGGGAACTAGTTCATTGGAGTGACTAGCTGTAAGACTTCATATGGTAATCTACATATAGATATGTCAATGAAGTTCTTACTGCAGCTTAAGTGCGATGTTCCTTTGACTTGCGGTGTTCAAGTCATCTTGGTCATGAAGACTTATACTTTGACATCTTAAGCAAGAATCTCCAAGGAGGTGTGGACCCAGGATGGTTGGGTATAAGCCGAAGTGCCCGAAGATGTTTGAACAGCCTACAAAGGATTTACCACTCCTTGCGAGGGGATGTATACCCAAGGCCTATTGTCGGATTGTTACTCGAAGCCTCTGGCCAGAGCATGACATGTTCAGAGTATGAATCTCTTAAATACATGAGAGTAATTAGAATCCGTAGGACGAGAGAACATTACTTGGGCTAGGTGTGACGTAGTCAGCCTAGTGGGGACTGACACACATAGACCATGTCCTGAACCAAGTGGGTATAAGATGGTGAAGGGAATGAGGCACGATTCATTAAAGCTGCTAAAGGGTTTCAGAATTGTTTCTGAGTTCAACCGTTGATCTTTTGATTAATTGGGGATTATGATGTACTACTAGGTGCCACTCATGATCGTTCTATAATTGGTTAATTATAGACGGCAAACATAAATCGAAAGCCTATTTAGTCACACGCACTACGAGTAGTCCGAGAGATTTAAAACGAGTTGAAAATTGGATTTTCCGATCAAGAGAGATAAGCCGAATCTGAATTTTACAGAGACGCATCGGAAGCATAAAATGGCTAAGTCTTTTGAAGACTTATTGAACGAATTAAATGAGTTTAATTCGTGAGATCGTGGCTTGGGTTTGGCCGACCAAAGAGGGTCCCCACCCTCTTTGTTTGGCCGGCCACAATAAGAGGGAAGAACCAAATTGTTTGGTTCAAATTTATAAAATAAACCGCGCGTGGTTTGTCTTATAAAATTATGAATAAAGAAATTTGTATAAAGAAATTTGTATAAAGAAATTTATATAAAGAAATTTATATAAAGAAGTTTATATAAAGAGATTTATTTATCATGGAAATTAAAATAAACCTTGGAATGGTTTATTTTATTTTATAAAATCAATAATGGATTGATTTACCATGATAAAGAAATTTATATAAAGAAATTTCTTTCCATAATAAAAGGGGAGACATGGTTGTTTTTATTATAAATTAAGTTATAATAAAAACTTGGCATAACGGAATAATTCATAGAAAAATTTATAAGATAAATTTCTTATGAAAAATTTATTCCGTTAAGAGGAGACTTGGCGATTAAGAGACCACTATATAAAGGACCCAAGGAAAGGCTTGGAAATTCATTCGAAATAATCCAAGAGATCAAGGATTTTTGCCTAGCCTCTCTCCCTCTCCTTCTCTCCCTCTCCCTCTTCTAGTGCCGCCGGCCCTAGAGCCCTCCCCCTTTGCCGTGAGCTACCACCACCAAGAAGAAGCCGAAGAAGAAGAAGAAGCGGGCGCGACTCCTTCCTTCCTCCCGGAATCTTGATTCCGTTCTTCGTTTGGTGGTTAGTTTTTCATCTCTCTCTTGGTATTCTTGTCGTGCCTTTGGAGAATCTAGTAGTTCTTGTCGGCATGAAACTCATGGCTTTGCGAAGTCATCCCGAAGAAAACTCGGCGTGGACGCGAATAGAGGCGGAGCTTCCAAGGGACGCTACGGTTGGATCTCGTCCCTTTCTACAAGTTACGTGAGGTATTAAGTAAATTAGTTTACTTTCTGTAAAATTTTAAATGTATGATCATGTCTCCACAACACAAGGTTGCATGCTAGATACGTGGTTAAAATAATTTGAGAAATTATTTATGCTAAACCTTCCGCTGCACGTAATTAAATTTTAAAATTACGAACCCGTATCCATGTCAACATGCACCCGGTCCCAACATCCTATACTCCATAAAGGAGTGTACATAAAATCTAGATCGAAATAAATTAAAATAAGGAAGCTAACATTTGTCGTATTTAATTACAATTAAATACAAATGGCCTTGTCAACTCTGAGGATTCAAATATTACAATCACACACACAATCATATACAATCACATAGCCATAATAGTTGGATCTTATGCCTGCAACCAAAAAGTTAACCTTTCGCACATCCTACTATTATCTGGCATAAATCATATATGAAAAGCATGAAAGTAACCGAATCCAAAACACATAAAATCGAAAACCATAGCTTTGATACAAATTGTTGGATTCGGTTGCGAGTTCCTCCCTATATCTACGGATTAAAATTCTATTGATTAGAACTAATCCGCATAGGGAAAAACTTCCCGAACGACCTTTATCATCTTCATGCTTTTCGATCGAGAGATCGCTTGAACAAACTTGTTGTTCAAGCAATCAATCTCCTTTATCGAATAGCAGCGGAATAGAAGATGAAGATTGGATCGTCGGTTCTTGTGTTTGATTCGGGGTCCAAGTAAACAACATGAATACAATTAAACTAGAATGAAAAACAAGATTATATATCTTGTTTTACCTCTTGATCTTCTATTATATTCCTATCCTCTTCTTGGACATTGTGTAGGCGACGATCTTCCAATAAACAAAGCCACCAACAAGCCCTCTTCTTCTTTCTTCTTGCTTGCACCCCCTTCTCCTTGTGATTGCGCCGCCGGCCAATGGAAGAAGAACACCCTCCTTTGCTTGCCCTAGCCGCATGCCCTAGGGAAGGAGAGAAGAAGAGAAGAAGAAGATGAAGAAGAAAGGTTCTCTCCTTTCTCCACAAGCCCTAGTCGACCCTCCTACTAGTTGGCGTCGCCGGCCTCCAAGAGAGAGAGAGAGAGGGAGAAGAAAAAACCAAGTTAGGGCTTGGTTCATGATGGCTTAAGAGGCTATATATTGGCTATAATTGGGACCATGAGGCGAAGTTGGTTTTGGTCTCCTATCGGATCCTCAACCCGACCTGTTAATAATAACCTGCTCCACTAATGGGTTATTATTGAACTACCACACCAACACCATATTAATATATGGGCTCCACCTTATTATGTGTACATTATCTCCCCGTATTTAAGATATCGTATGCTCATTAATTAATTAAATTACTGACAATTTAATTAATTAATATCTAACTTCAAGAGTAGTACCACTCGTTATTATCATGTCGGATCAAGTTCACCTATAGTATTTATATGATAATCTTTATGAGCTCCTCAAGGGGACATTATGATCCTAAAATAATTAGGACATGATTTCCTTCTATAATCAACGATATACCATATAAATAATATTATTTCCAAATTTACCGAGCCTATTTATTTAACGAATAAATCTCACCCATTAGTAAATTAAATAAATAAATATTAATTATATGTGTTCGTTATTATATCGGGATTAAGAGCATGTACACCCATCATAACCTGAGGTCTTGTTCTATTATATAGTCGGTATAAATCGAATCACCTCATATCGGTCCTGCTCAATACACACAAAGTGCACTAGTGTAATTCTATAGTCAAGATAGACTAATACCAAATTACACTACAATCATTCCAATGGTTTGTCCAAATCCATCTCGGTTGTGAGCCACTACTTATAATTCACAAGGAACTGATAACATGAACTTCTGTGTGACACCACACACCATGTTATCTATAATGTGAAGTAACAGACAATTGCATATATATAACAAATATAAAATGCAAACACATGACCATTGAGATTCTTATTCCAAAATAGATGTTCATACAAAAGCTAAGCTTATAGTATACATCCTAACAGAATGGACAGGCAATCACGTTGACACAGGAAGAGTTAGACCGCCTAATCGCCAACACTATTCTGTTGGTGCCGGAAGCACCAGATCGAACCTTGTTTTGATAAATGACAAAGGGTTCAAGTTAAGCTGGTTTGCTTGTACTGATGAACTTGTGAAGTTTGCAGGAAAGTCATAGGTAAGCTAGGCACGAAGTCTTAACTTATAGGGTTGAGCAAGAAGTCCTGGTCGGGGATCGAGCAACGAAGACTTAGTTAGTTAGTGAACTCGAGCACGAAGTCTTGGTCCGGGGGACCGAGCAGAAGACTTTGCCGAGCAGGGATTGCGGACTGGAGTCGAGACGCGTCAAGGACAAATGTCGTCGAGTTCCGAGTTCTCGGAGGTCGAGCAAATGTCCAGCCAGAGGTTCTGAATGGCAGTAGGTGCACTCTCCTGAGAGGAGTAGGTGAGGGCGCGTTCCTCGAGAGGGAATAATAGGTGTTGGTCCAACCTAGGATTTCTAGTGAAATCTAAAAGTCAGGACCAAGACAACACTGGCTATAAATCCATACTTGCATTTATTTTATTTGTATTAATGCATGGAATTAACCCTTCTTGTTGTAGAAAAGTTGAACCAGTTGGACTAGGGCGCCTGAATGGGACTTAGGTCCCTAGGAGTTGGCAGCGGGTGGCTGAGCTGGCACAACGGCCAAACTTACATGGCGAGTGCTGAGTGGAGGAGCCACGTCGCCACTCAGGCGCCGGAAAGGGACTAGGGCTCCTGAGCCAGGATAGAAGTTTAACTGCGCAGCGAATAGAATTGCCGCCCGAGATGCTGCGACTTGGGCGCCTGAATGGCCTTTTAGGCGCCTAAAAGGCTATTAAATAAAGGAGTCGAGAGCAGCACCCTAGAAAAAACAATTAATATTCTGCAATCATTCTGCTCTCCTGTGTGTTGTGCAATCAAAACTTTGACAACGTCGAAACGCCATCCGACTCCCCGAGCGAAGGTTTTCAAATCATTTAAAAAAGAGTCGGTATACTTGTTTCTTTTAATTGCACACTTATTCTGTAATCTGTATAATCTTGCGATTACTAGTGATTGCCCAAACTAAACGATTAAGGATCGTGGGTCTTGCACTAGGAGTCGGTCAAGACTCCGAAACAAGTAAAACTAACTTGTGTTAGCGTGCTGTGTTTTGTTTTCCACTGCGTACTCGATCGTTCTAAAATCTAAATATTTTTTAAGCGATATTCAACCCCACCTCTATCACTCTATCTCGATCCTACATATTTGAGGGGCACTAGGGCAACATCAAATCAAACAAGTTGCTTCTCAACTGGCAAATCCGCTATAGGCAAACGCTCAGAGAGCCTCAGCCTCCTATGTTCGGAATCGAAGATTCATGTCACCTCTGCGTGTGCCCGTGAACGCGGCCCTAGGACATCGACAGGGCTCCAATGAAAGACTAGAGAATAAGCATACACCCACTTTCAACGTTCTGCAGCATGAAGAGACACAAGGAAAGAGTGAACCTATAAAGGTTCTCTCAAAGTACACATCTTCGCAATACGTCCTAGACATTGTGGACGATTCCATGCCCAAGCAATTTTGTGATCCCGGAATTGCTGATTACAATGGAAAAATAAATTTTGAAGATTATATTTGCAAGTTCTAGAACACAACTCTATTACACCAATATATGGATGGTGTAAATTGTCGGATATTCTTGAACACATTGTCGGAAGCAATGCAACAGTGGTTTTAGAGGTTACCATAGGATTCTATAAACTTGTTTGGGTTTAAGACTGTCTTCTTACACCACATCACCTGCAGCCAACATTATCAGAAGGTGACACATAATCGCTTCTCTCTGAAATTGAAGAGTAGGGAGCCGATGAAGGACTACATCCAGTAGTTCAATCGGGTAGCACAGGATGTGCCAAGTGCCACTTCGTAGATTCTCGTTAATACCTTTAGTAGGGACTTGCTGAAGGAGATTTCTTCTGGTCCCTCATGATGAAGCCACTGACCAGCTTCGATGATCTATTAGGGTGGTCAATCAAGCACGTCAATGTAGAAGAAGTGCAGCATGCCCGCTGAAAGAATTCGGCAGGGGCACCTATCCAAATCTCGATACGATCCGAGAGAAAGGAGCCGCCTACTCCTACCCGAGTGAAGGATTCTCGCTCAGGCAAAAGTCACAGGGAACAAAGGAAGAAGCTAGTGGAAACAGTGGACACTAAAGAACCAACACCACCTGAGAAGTGCTGTGACTTTCATGGCAGTACTATGCACTCCACAGAGGAGTACTACAGTTTGAAGAGGAGGAGATCCAAGGACGTCAGTGCCAAGCCGCGCTGAAGTGGAGCAACTCAGGGTATCAGCGAAGATCCCCTCTCTGAAGCTGATCTCCTAAGTGACGACAATCGGGGGAAGAGGAACCCAGGAGGCGGGCTTAATTGCTTTCTGAAGAGAGATCTAAGGAGGCCTCACCCCGCCGATCTGCTTCTACGAAGTGAGACTTGGGGAAGGGCAAGGCTCCTTCCCGGGGACCTCCGTTGGGTCACGTCGAAATAATCTCGAGAGGCCCAACTGATGGATATTCCCATCGGGCAAGGAAGTCTCACACGCGTAGGTTGGAAAACTATGCAATCGGGATGAGTAGGGAGAAGTGCAAAGGGCCTAACATCTCCTTCGACCCTGATGATCTAGAGGATGTTGAGGCTCTCTATGAAATGCATTGGTAATTCTTGCTCGCATAGATAATTATGAAGTTAAGCTCATTTTCGTTGATACAGGAAGCTCCGTCAATATCCTTTATAAAGTGGCGTTGGACCAGATGCAAGTAGACGAGGGTGAGCTATGCACCGACTCAACACCGCTATTTGACTTCATTGGACATCGGATGCAACCACTAGGATAGATCTCTCTGTCCCTGTCCCTAGGGGATGATACCTTACAGAGGACAAGAAAACTCCCTTTATGGTAGTGGGCGCCTCATCGTTGTATAATACCATTTTGGGGAGGTCAATCCTTAGTTTATTCTAAGTCGTGGTCTCGATCTATCACTAGAAGATCAAATTTCTAGTAGGGGACCAAGTGGCTGAGGTACGGGGGAATCAATTAGTTTCTCGACGATGCTATAGTGGGCAAGTTAGAATAGAAGCCTGCAAGAGCCTGAAGACCCATGAGACCTTATAGATCGACTTAGCTTATCCCCGGGTGAAAGAAGAAGCTAAGGAGGAACGTAGGGTGGTCGAACGCGAGAAAGTCTAGATGCATCCTCATCAGCCAGGAGGAGTTACAAGAATTACTATGGACCTGAGCCCTGAACTCAGAGGCAGGCTGATCAACTGTTTGGTCAGTTATTATAATGTGTTTGCATGGGCCATAGATGAGATTAAAAAAGTTCCTCCTACTCTGACTATGCATAGATTGCACATCACTCCAGGAACCCAACCCATAATATAAAGGCGAAGACATTTTGTTCCAGAACAAAACCAAATAATTAGAGAAGATGTGCCAAAGTTGTTGAAAGCTGGTCACATTCGGGAAGTGCAATTCCCGACCTGGCTGGCAAACGTTGTACTGGTCCCCAAACCTTAGGGGAAATGGTGGGTTTGTATTGATTTTTGAAATTTAAATAAAGCATATCCTAAAGACTACTACCCCTTGCCTCGCATCGATCAGCTAGTAGATTAAACCTCTGGTTGTAAGTTTATCTCAATGTTGGACGCATACCAGGGGTTCCACTAGGTTCCTCTTGCCCGAGAAGACTAGGAGAAAGTAAGTTTTGTGACTGCCAATTACACCTATTGCTATAACGCCATGTCGTTTGGATTAAGGAACGTTGGAGCAACCTATCAGCGGATGATGGACAAGGTGTTTCAACTTTAGATCGATTGGAATACCAAGGTTTACGTTGATGATGTCTTGGTTAAAATGGAGAAAGGGAAAGACATGATTGTTGATCTAGAGGAGACATTCATCATCCTGAGAGCTAACAAACTAAAGCTAAATCCAACTAAATGTTTGTTCGAGGTGAAAAGTGGACGATTCCTAAGGTACATGGTGACAGAGAAGTGAATTGAGGCGAATGCGGAGAAGGTGCAGGTTATATAAAATATGTCGTCACTGTGCAACTTCAAAGAGGTCCAATGACTTAATGGAAGAATTACAGTTCTATCCAGGTTCATCTCTCGGTCAGCCGATAGGACTCTACCCTTCTTCAAAATTTTGAGCAAGATAGTCAAATTCGAATGGTATGAACAATGCGAGAAGGCCTTCACAGAGCTAAAGGCATACTTATCTGGGTTGCCTATATTATACAAGCCGCTGGGAGGAGAGACTCTCTTTGTTTATCTATCTGCAGTTGAGTAGGCGGTGGGTTCAATGCTTATTTAGGAAGAAGGTATCATTCAATATCCTATCTATTTTTTCAGTCATCTTCTTAAAGATGTAGAGACCTGAGACACAATTCTTGAGAAGTTAGCGTATGCGCTAGTTTTAACCGCGTGGAAGTTGGGTCCCAGTTTCTGAATCCGAGGAAGTTTAAAAGATTTATATTGATGATTTGTCTAATCAAAAAGCAAGCAGGGTCCGTGTTCTAATGATATCCCCTCGAGAAGATGTATTGCAATTATCTATATGACTCAATTTCCAGGCTACCAACAATGAAGCCAAGTATGAAGCAATACTGGTTGGACTGCAAGATGTCAGGCAGATCGAAGCCACTCAGATTATATTATATTCTGATTCTCAGCTAGTGGCCCAACAACTCGAAGTAGATTATGAGGTTTTTTTTTTTGAAAAAATAAGGATCTTATTTCAAGAAGAGGGAAAACCCATTTTTAGAAGGGGGACCAAACCTAACCCTCTAAAATGGGATTACAGTGAAAAAACGTTACACATTGAATCAAAAAGATTAAAATACATTGCAAGCCTTTAACAATGATTATCATGACATACAAACTGATTTCTCTATGTTAGCTTCCCATGGCTTCCCGGAGATAATCAAAACTAAAATCAGTAACCAGAGCTATCAAATTCCATAAAAACAGCCCTAATCAAAAGCTGACAATTAGGGAAGTCAAAGAAAACTGAGCTGAACCAATTTAAACCGATTTTTAGAATTTTGCTGGCGATTCTGCACACATTTTAATTACAAACAATTGATATCTAGTCAGCTTTAATGCCTCTACAGGAGGTGGCTTCGAAGGTCTGATGGCAACTCTGCAATCAACAATATTAACAGCCAGCAAACACTGTGCAATTCAATTTGAAGAGTACCGTAGAACAGGGAATGTCCATAAGATAAAAGTTATCAGGGGAACAAGTACGAGTGAAAGAAAACCCAATCAAGAAATAATTGGAGTGTGGAACTCAGAGAACATTTGCAGTAATTTAACAATACAACTCCGCAGAGCCTCTGTAACGACCCGGAAAATTCTCTTAATATTTTCTTAAAATATTAAGCATGTTTAAATAATTTTCCAAGGGACCTAGAAATATTAAGGAGAACTTTGGCCTAGAAAATCCATGTTTTCTCATTTAAATTGAGAAAACTAAGTACTAATGGGCTTTATGTGGGCTTTTTAGTACCATGATTATAGGTGGATTTCGGTAATAATTAGTATAAATATAAATAGAATTTAATTAGGCATATTAGCATGATTATGGGTAAGTCTTAGCCTAATTTTTCTATTTTAATGGAGAAATTAGGTATTAATGAGCTTTAAATGGGCTCCAAAAATGGGTATTAATTAGGTAAAATTAATATAAATTAGGTAAAATTAATATAAATATAAAATAATTTTATTTAGGAATATTAACATAATTATGAGTGATTTTTGGAGAATTTTCGAAATAAAAGGGAACTTTCGAAAATTAGAGGAAAAGGTTTAAATAAAATGAAAAATAAAATAAAAATAAAGGTGCATGGGCCAAGGATTGAACCTTGGACCTCTTGTACAACCATGAATGCTTTAACCAACTCACCTAGCAAGGAATACTTATGAGTAAATGAAGTGGAGGTTGGTTAAGAAGTAGAAGGAGATAAAGGGTCATGGAGAGACTCTTCATTTGCCTCTTTAAAGGAGCTATAAAGAGGGGGTTTGGGGGGTTACTTCTCTTTACCATCAAGTGCATTTGCTCCCCTCCTCCCTCCTCATTCTAGCCGAAATTCTAAGGAAGAGTTCACCTTGGAAAAGTTTCCACCAAGGCTCCATCTCCCAAGATCTAAAGTTCTTACAAGGATCCAAGGACTAGGTGTGGTCAAGAGACATCAAGTCTTCTTCCTTCTCTCCATCCAAGGTCTAAAAATTTAGAAACCCCAAGGTAAGACTCCCTCACCTGTGGTATAATAGTTCCCTATGATTTTTAGTATGATATAGTGGTTGGTTTTTGGATTTGATGTTGAAAGGAAAGAAAACCAAGAACTTTATGTTTAAGGGTTTCGGCCACCATGTTTTTAATATCTAAAATTATGCTAAAAATCTGTATAATGCTATTTAATGTTCCCTTATGATGTTTAGAGGTTAAGTATAATTTTTGGGAATTTTTGGAGTACCCTAGGACACCCTAGGGTTTCGGCCAACATGAAAGAAACAAAAACTAAGAACCCTGAGTTTAAGGGTTTCGGCCACCATGTTTTAAAGGTCTATAATTATGCTAAAAATCATGATAATGTTATTTAATGTTCCCTTATAATGTGTAGAGGTTAAGAATAATTTTTGGGAATTTTTGGAGTACCCTAGGACACCCTAGGGTTTCGGCCAACATGAAAGAAACAAAAACTAAGAACCCTGAGTTTAAGGGTTTTGGCCACCATGTTTCAAAGGTCTATAATTATGCTAAAAATCATGATAATGTTATTTAATGTTCCCTTATTATGTGTAGAGGTTAAGTATAATTTTTGGGAATTTTTGGAGTACCCTAGGATACCCTAGGGTTTTGGCCAACATGAAAGAAACAAAAAACTAAGAACCCTGAGTTTAAGGGTTTCGGCCACCATGATTTAAAGGTCTATAATTATGAAAAAAATCTTGATAATGTTATTTAATGTTCCCTTATGATGTTTATAGGTTAAGTATAATTTTTGGAAATTTTTGGGTACCCTAGAGGCCCCATATGGTTCGGCCAACCCCAAGGACCCAAGGGTTAGGGTTAAGTCTTTAACTTCAAGCATATGTTTATGTGTTGCCATGATATAAGGATGATGGAAGGTGATTATGTGAATTTTTACATGTCCTTGGGACTCCACAAGTTTCGGCCAAGAAAGATTAATAGGGTAAAAGTTAAGACTTATTTCAAGTAAGGGTCCCAATGGCCCTATGGTAAGATGTGATTTGTGTTTATGATATGATAGAATGATATGCCATGTTTATGAATGATATGCCATGTTTACGAATGATATGTCATGTTTATGAATGATATGATATGCCATGTTTATGAATAATATGCCATGTTTAAGAATGATATGCCATGTTTACGAATGATATGCCATGTTTACGAATGATATGCCATGTTTATGAATGATATGCCATGTTTTAGGATAATACGAAAGTATGCCATGCTCTATGAATGAGGTGTACATATGCCATGTCTAAGAATGAAAATGATGAATGAAGTTTAAGTATGATGAATGAATGAAAGATGATGCTTATGTCGTTAAGGCATAAATATGCTAAACGGCACGGTCGATGGTCGACGGTACGACGGTCGTAAGGACCGGTAAATGGGCCGGTAGACGGGCCGGGATGTAACAAGTTATGTTATGTTAAAGATGCCATGAATGTCTTATGAATGATGACACATGAAAAGTATTTTACTTTATGTATGGGCTTGTACCGGACCGAAGTATGGGTCCAAGGGATGGGCACCTTAAGAACGCCCCGGTTTTGGACTACCGTAGCTGTCCACGGTTCTAGCACTACCGGAGCTGTGCAACAGGGATGGGCACCTTAAGAACGCCTCGGTTCGGGGACTACCGACTATGCTGTCCTTACCCTAGTAGGTTGGGGCTCGCGACCTCGGACTTGCTAGGGATGCGCGCTATGATGTATGTATGTGGTACAAGCCGGGGACCCCAAATGATGTTATGATGATTATGTTTAAGCAAATTAAAAGTATGTTTTAAAAGTTAAGCATCCCTTATGTATATGCATTCCACTCATGCATCCATTCATGCTATGCATTATGCTATGTTGATAAGATGATATGCTTACGTTTCATGTTAAGAAGTATGCATGAGAATGAATGATCTATGCCATGATTATGTTAGGAAGATGTTCATATGCTATGATAGGTATTATGCCATGCTACTATATTTATGATTTATGCCATGAAAGATGCCATGCTACTATGTTTATGATTTATGCCATGAAAGATGCCATGCTACTATGTTTATGATTTATGCCATGAAAGATGCCATGCTACTATGTTTATGATTTATGTCATGAATTATGCCATGCTACTATGTTTATGATTTATGCCATGAATTATGCCATGCTTAGAATGTCTACTATGTTTATGATTTATGCCATGAATTATGCCATGCTTAGAATGTCTACTATGTTTATGAGTTATGCCATGAATTATGCCATGCTTAGAATGTCTACTATGTTTATGTTCATGCCATGCTATGTATACGATAAGTGATGTAAGATGTTATGTTCCAAGTAGAGCACCAAGTATATTAATGTTTTATGTGCTCATTATGAGATGATGAATGATGAATGGTTTTGTGAGTAGGAAAGAGTCTTACTAAGCCTGTGTGCTTATAGTCTTATTTCCTTATACCGCAGATCATTCAAGGGGACAATGAAGGAAGCAGCAGGAGGGCAAGAACGCATGTGTGTAGTAGTGACTTGGCCCAGGAAACTTTATGTTTACAGTTTATGCTAGAACTTCACCTTGGTTACTTATATGTCTGAATAATGACCTGTGGAATCTTATGATATGATGTTACGTATGACATGATATGATATGATGCTTAAGTTCAAAGTTAATATGCTAAGGTTCCTATGTCATTAAGTTAAGAATGATAACAGGGCATGTATAAGTTAAAGTTATTCCGCTGCCTTATGATGTCTACATGCCCTAAGCATGTTAACGTAACGCCGCTTACGAAAGAAAAAAAAAAGCGGGCGTTACAGCCTCCATATCTAACTTCAGTAAATAGCAATCTTCAAATAACAATTTGGACTATGGAATAAGAAAACCCAACATTTACATCATCACCAGCGCAATCAAAGCAACAGAGAAACGCCATAGCTTCATGAAATAATCCTGCTTTTTGAAAACCATGTAAAATATAACTAGCAGTAATCAGGCTGTCGTATGAGTGAATAAAAACCAGAATTCCAGCATCAAATCATAGAAACAATTCTGCAAGGAATTTTAACAGAACATATCACCCAACTTTACAAGCTGGCAAGAGGAAACTTAATATCAGTGTATCAGAATGAAAATCCTTCAACCAAAATATGTAGAAAAGATAACATCACCAGGGAAAGGTTATTAATAATAAAACCAGGAAACTAGACTGATCTTAACAGTGACCATAGCTTAGAACAATGACCAAAGCCAAAGGATAATCTTTATAACCCAACTTTTTTCTTAACGATAGAATAAACCCCCGGTTTTCTTGCTAATCGGATGTAAGGCATGTTTAATCTATCTAATTTGCAAATGCCAAAGAGAGTCTTATCAATATCGTCAGCTCCCAAAGTTCTTCCAGCAGGAGTACTATAGGCTTGATTTGCTAGGTAATCTGCAGCTGAATTTGCCTCCCTAAACGTATGTGTGAGCCAA
Source organism: Boesenbergia rotunda (assembly GCA_024364735.1). Lineage (NCBI taxonomy): Eukaryota > Viridiplantae > Streptophyta > Magnoliopsida > Zingiberales > Zingiberaceae > Boesenbergia > Boesenbergia rotunda. The sequence goes on from JAGFNQ010002490.1 coordinate 112,619, forward strand.
ATCTGACGTTGTTGTCTCAAAATACCTTTAATTTTAGTGATCAGCTTCCGAAAATTCCATGGAACCAAACCAGATTGTAGCATTTTTAGAGCCACTAAAGAATCTGATTCTAGCCAAATAGGGGTGTAGCTCTTGGACACACATAATTCCAACCCCTTTAAAATTGCAATAAGTTCAGCTTTAACATTCGAAGCAATACCAATACTACCAAACTTTGCCAATAAAATCCGACCCTCATGGTTCCTGACGATAGTACCATATGAAGCAGGACCCGGATTACCTTTTGAAGACCCATCTGTATTCACCTTATATATACCAAATCTTGGCATTTTCCAATGCACAATTGTGATATTATTAACCACTCTATTGATCACCTGATAACCCATGTCATCCATTGCCTTACTGCAACCTTTCCACTGATTTTTCTTAATCAGTCCTGCTTCTATAGTTAACTGAATATATGAGCTAATCTTCCATATGATTCTATTAGCCGATGGCCAGATAGCTCGATGCTTAGCATCATTTCTAGAACACCATAAATGCCAAAAGATCAGTAATGGAACCGCTTCTTTAATATGCCCATCACTTGACCAAGATTTTCCACTTTTCCAACATGTTAAGATCTGATATCTATCCACCCCAAATAACTGTGAGAAATGTCTCCAAACAACCTTTGCAACTGGGCCCGAGAAGAAACAATGATCCCAAGATTCAATTTCATTACAGCATTGGCATTTAGAGGCTAATTCCATACCCCTTTGTTGTACAATTTCATCTAATGGTAACCTTCTTTGTAAAAAAATGCAAAATAAAGACTGAGATGCTAGGAGAAAGAATTTTACTCCAGCAAGCTTTCCAAATTTCAGAAGGTTGTTGCGCATTTCTTATACAATTCCAGGCTGACTTTAAAGAGAACTTGCCGTCCAAAGCTGGTTTCCAAAGGATACAGTCACGGCAGTTTAATTCTTCCCCCACTGTTGTATCATCTTCCTTCCACTTTGGTGCGTTAAACTCCAATATCTCATCCAAAATATTAGCTGGGACAGTATTCATTAGCTTAGAAGTGTTCCAGCCTTGTTTGCAAGAGAAATCCAGCACTTTACAGTTTTGGTTATCCACTACCTCACAAAATTGATATATTGGACCTTGATCTAGCCAAGTGTCATACCAAAAATTTATCTCACCATTACCAAGATACCAACCAATTTTATCCTCTGCTAAACATCTAATTTTTATGAGGCGGCGCCAACAAGGAGAAGCCCTCCAATTAGCCGAGACCACAGTAGAAGGAGTTGATCGACAATACATTTTTAATAGAAAATTGGCCCATGGGGTGCCTTGTTCCCGGAATCTAAACCAAAGCTTTATCGCCGTGGCTACGGCAATGTCTGATAATTTCCTGATACCTAAGCCTCCCTCCAACTTAGGTTTACAAATATCAGACCAAGCAATCCAGTGGAATTTCTTATTTGAGTCAAACGAACCCCAGAAAAAATTTGCAAATATCATTTCTATGTGGTGTTGGACTGCCAATGGTGGAAGAAGAACCTGCAAGGTAAAAAATGGAATTGAAGTTAAGATACTTTGGATAAGAAGCAATCGACCTCCAAAAGTTAGCCTTTGGATATTCCAGCCCATTAGTCTCTTATTAATTTTTCCGATCAATGATTGGAAATGGCTTGACTTTCTATTTCCTGATATAATAGGAACTCCCAAATACAACATTGGTTGTTGACCCTCCATAAACCAGAAACAGAGGCAATTAAATTTTTCCTGCTACTTGAGATGCTTTTTGATGGAAAAAATAGGCTTTTACCCTCATTGATAGAATGGCCCGAGCATGATTCATACTCCTTTAAGAAAATTTTGATACGCTTGACATTATTGATTGAGCCATTCATAAAAATAACAATATCGTCTGCATATGCTAAGTGAGAAAGTTTGAAATCACAACCCAGGGTGAAATATAATTGAGAGTATTTATTAAACAGAGCATCCAGACCTCTAGATAAAAATTCCGCTGCAATGATAAAAAGTAATGGAGAAATAGGGTCGCCTTGCCTTAGACCTCTCTTAGAATGAAAGAAACCCGACAGGTTCCCATTTATTTTAACAGAAAACCAACATTCTGTAATGCAACGCTTGATAGAAGACATCGAAAATCCAAAGGCTTCCATGACTTTAAAGAGAAAAGGCCATTGCACTCTATCAAAGGCTTTGGCCATATCTAGCTTCAAAATTAAGTTGCCACCCCTGACATGAAAGTTTAACTTATGATTAATCTCTTGAGCCAATAATATATTATCTGAAATCAATCTACCAGATACAAAACCACTCTGTGAAGGCGAAATAATTTTATTCATGATTTTGCTCATTCTTGAAGCTAGAAGCTTAGAGATAATCTTGTTTGAGACATTACATAAGCTGATTGGCCTGAAATCTTTCCATTGTTGAGCATTATCTATTTTTGGAATTAAAATAATTGTAGTGGCCACCATACCCTTTGGCATTGAACTACCATGAAAGAAATCCAAAACCGCTTCCAAAATATCATCTTTAATAATATCCCAGCAAGATTTGTAGAATTGAGTAGAGAATCCATCAGGTCCCGCCGCACTATGCAAAGACATATTCCAAATAATACTTTTTATTTCATCCATCTTCGGGAGTGCAGAGATGCTTTCGTTGTCACCTATATTAATCAAGGCAGGAATATGATCAAAGTTCACTTCATCACAGTTAAACGGCTCACCAGTTAATAGTTCCTCAAAATAGGCCGAACTCGAAGCTTGAATTAGCTCAGGATTGTCTAAACAGATGCCTTCATCCCATATTCTGAAAATCCTGCTAGCCGATCTTTTGTTCTTTACCAAGTCATGGAAGAACTTAGTATTTCTTTCACCTTCTAAAATCCACTTTACCGCAGCCTTCTGCTTCCAATAAATTTCTTCCATGTGTAGCATATTGAAGAGATGAGCCTGCTTCTGAGCTTTGCTTAATTTGTTAACTTCCGAAGGATCTGAGTCAAACTTTCTCTCAGCTTCAGCGAAACTATCTTCAGCTTTGGTGATATTATCATGTAAATTTCCAAAGACCTCCCAATTCCACCATTTCAGATGTTCTTTTAGCCTTTTCAACTTGAGCTGTAATTTTTTGAGGCCTTTCTCTATAGTCGGCAGCCTCCAATTTAAAGTGACTGTTTGAAAAAAATTACAGTGCTTAATCCACATGTTCTGAAAACGAAAAGAGGAAGCAGGTTTCGAGAATTTGGGAAAAGTGATGAGCAGTGGACAATGGTCAGAGGCTGCTCTGTTTAGGTGTTCTACGCAAACTGAGAAATCGTTAGCATTCCAAGAAGGGGATAAAAGAATTCTATCCAACCGTTTCCAGATTTTATTATTTGTCCAAGTAAATCTATCCCCAATAAATCCCGCATCAGTTAAGCCAGACAACATAAGGAAATCATTAAAATCATTAACTGGACCAGATTTTGAGATAAAACCTTTAGAATGCTCATTTGGGCTGGAAATGACATTAAAGTCTCCTCCAATTAACCAATATTCGGAATCCTCTGGGCTAATCTCAAGCAATTTCTTCCAAAGTATAGTTCTATCTAATTGAGAGCACTTTGCATAAACCACTGTGATTAACATTTTGATGGGGAAAATATGGGAACTGATTTTCATATGGAGAAACTGCTCATCATCCAAAAGTAATTCGAATTCTATATTAACATCGAAAAGAAACCATATTTTTCCAGTGCAATTAGAAATGGCATTAGCAAAACCCAATTGTCTTGTAATAGAATTAACATCAAGTTTGATGAATGGTTCAAGAATAGCCAAGAAATTCAAATGATATTTCCTTCTTAGGAATTGAGTTCTTCTAAGTGATGCATCATTCCCAATCCCTCTAATATTCCATATAATACCTGCCATTAACAAATGTTGGAGGAAATATCAATTTTGAGTTTGTGCCTTGCTCCTAGTAACTCTTCGGTTATCTGATCTGGCAATAAAAGGAACTGAAGTTTTTGAAATTTTTCCTCCTTTCCCCCTTGCTTTACCCTTATAAAGTTTTTGAGACTCCAACTCTGTTAAATCCCAGGAGGATGATCTTTGCAGCTGTTCTCCCAACTCATTATCTGTGTCCTCCTCTTCCGAAAATGATTTAGAGGTTGTAGCTAAATTAGATTCATTTTGATCTTCCCAAGGCTTTTCATTTGTTACAGCCTGTTGAAATTCTTCCATTGGAAAGTCTGTGTTGTTTCCATATAACTCAGAGGAAGGGCCTGCTAGAGGATTGTCCTTTAGACACCATGAAACAGTTTGGCTAGGCTTAGTGTTTTTGCTAAGTTCTGTGACATTTTCAATCTGAGCATCCTTTTCTTTAGTACAGATTTACCCTGTTCAGTATCATTTTCCATAGGAATAACATCCTTAAGACTGCCATCAATCCAAAGATCATCATTTTTGTTACTTTCCTGCATTACATTGCTTGATACATTTTGAGTAGCTTTTGAGCATACATTATTGACATTGTCACCATCTTCTAAATCAGCTAAAAGCTGGAATCGATTTGATCCCTTCACAAGCACATTATCTTCCTTGTTACTGTTATCTGTAAACTTCTTCTTCTGAACCCATTTTTGTTTCTCATCATTTTTCAAACCGAGCTCAAAAGGTTGGCCTTCAGAATGGATAGGGTTGTAATTTGCTGAGTCTTTTTATTCAGCAAAGGAAACGAAAATTCCACATCTTTGATTCTTTCTTCAGACAACCATGTAGGCTTTGGTTTATTTCCATTTATATAGCACTCCTCTTTTGAGTGACCCAAATGCTTACAATCAATACAATATTTAGGCAGCTTTTCATAAAGAATTTTCTGAATACGCTTCTCCTCTCCTATACCAATCCAGAATTCTTCAATTCTGGGTTTCAACAGATCTAGCTCCACACATATTCGAGCAACTGAAAGTTTTGTGCCATCAGCTGTGCCTTCATCCATCTTAATTGGTTTCCCAACAATTCTTGCCATTGAAAATAGACTAAATTTATTGAACATATGAATTGGGAGGTCAGGTAATTGGATCCATATTGGGACAACTGAAGACTCTACATCATAAGAGAAATGAGGTGACCACTTGAAGATTCTCAATGGAACACCTCCAATTGACCAAACCCCTCGGCACCAGACCCTCGCCATGTCTTCGTTTGAGGTAAGATGAATGAAAATGTGACCAGCTCTCAATAAACGTATATTATAGAATCCAGAAAGGCCAAGGTTACTAAATGCTTTTTCAATAATTACTTGATTTGGTCGCCAACCTGAGAATTTGCCTATTAAGGAAAACTGATAAGGAGATGCCATACCTGTAATCTCATCTTCTGAATAAAAAATACCAGGCTTGTTATTATGGATAATAATCGGCTTGAAATTTGCTCCGATATCTACAAAGCTCTTCTTGGACGATCAGGAAGAGATGGGATTCACGGCCATTGCATATGATGTGTTAGATTTCAAAGCCATTTGAGAGGAAATACGATCTTGAGCACCATCCACTGATATAGAGCCCAGATTAGGTTTACCATTATCCATAGACTCTTCCTGATGCGCCTTCTCCCGATGATGAAACTTTGAACACCATCACTGATAAAAGAAGGCTTAGGGGGATTGATTGATACCCGGGGAGGGAACCCAGAAAGCATTGCCATCGAAGAAAGGCCGCCGGCGGCCAAGCCGCCAGAGGAAAATCTCGCGCGCGATGAAATCGCGTGTTCACCTTCAAATCGCCGGTGTTGACCGGTCAACCCTAGGATTTCGAGTTTCGTATTTCGACTCTCGTTCCTTTTGTTTCTCCGCTAAGCAACAGATGATCTCATCTCCAGCAGCCTACAGCTGCCTCACTGCCAACGTGCCAGCTACACTGAACCCTAACTGAACTTCCTGAGCTCCCTCAGCCAAGCTTCAGTCAGCAGCTTCAGTCCTGCATCCAGCCGTTGCAACCTGTGTGGAGAAAGGGACAAACCTGCTCCAAGGAAAGCTCTCTTTGACTTCTCCTTGAGTGTTTGAATCCTCCCCTGTCACCTGAAACTTACTCAGAGTATTAGAGCAGCAAATCAAACAGCATATCAAATTTCAGAAAAAAGTGGCAGCGAATCGGTTGTGTTCAGACGCGATCAGAGCGTCTGACAATGCAATTTGAATTAAAGTGATCGGTCACCGGACCGATCAGAGAGCCTCCTGATCGGTCACCAGACCGATCAAGCTGGTTCCAGACCGATTAGGCTTCATCCTAATCAATCCCCAATGCTCAATTAGAAATCGCGATTTCTTTGAGATTCTCCTGGACCGATCACCAGACTGATCCCAGGTCGTGGATCGTTCACCGGACCGATCCACCCTTATATTGGGCGATTTCTGAGTTTCGCAGGCTAAGCCTTCTGATCGGTCACCGGACCGATCAGGCAGCCTCCTGATCGGTCACCAGACCGATCAGAACCTGACCAGACCGATCAGGCTCCGTCCTGATCGATCATAGAGAGGAACCTGCGACGCTTGATCGTTCTCCGGAACGATCTGCACAGTAAACCTGATCGGTCATCAGACCGATCAGGAGCAGTTCAACAAGGGAACTCAACCTCACTGCTCGCTCCCTGATCAGTCACCAGACCGATCAGGAGCCAGTCAATGGGTGAAACGCATACTCCCTGATCGGTCACCAGATCGATCAGGAGCAGCACAGTAGGTTCCCAACCTCACTGTGTGCTCCCTGATCGGTCACCCGACCGATCAGTCATCGCTGGATCGGTCACCAGACCGATCCACGAAGGAGCAGCGTGCCAGAATCCCTGATCGATCACCAGACCGATCCAGGGACTCAAACTCAGCCCTCCAAGCTAAGTTTCCATCCACCTTAGCCCTCCAAGCTAAGGATTTTCCATCTAACTCTCCAAGTTGGGAATTTGCACCTAACCCTCCAAGTTAGGACTTTTCACCTAGCCCTCCAAGCTAGGACTTTTCACCTAGCCCTCCAAGCTAGGACTTTTCACCCAACCCTTCCGAGTTAGAACATCATCCAACCTAGCCCTCCAAGCTAGGCACCTGACCCTCCAAGCCAGGACTTTTTCACCTAATTCTCCAGGATGGGAATTTGCACCTAACCCTCCAAGTTAGGACTTTTCACCTAGCCCTCCAAGCTAGGACTTTTCACCCAACTTTTCCGAATTAGGACTTTTCCAACACCTAGCCCTCCAAGCTAGGATTTTCCACACCTAACCCTCCAGGTTAGGATTTTCCAACACCTAGCCCTCCAGGCTAGAATCCTCCAAATCATGCCTAATCCTCGATCAGGACTTAATCATAATCATCATCATCATCAACCTAAACTAAAATCGTTGTCAACACCAAAACAACAATCAGGGCCAGACTGCATCAACAATCTCCCCCTTTTTGTTGTTTGACAACCCGATTTTAAGTTTAGGGATTCTCAATCAATATTCCAACTTTGGAATCATAGGGGAATCCAGATCCTCCCCCTACAACATGGTCATTCTAAACTTAACCAATCTACACTCTCCCCCTTTGTCGAACACCGAAAAGGAGCTAGAGGGGCTGTTAAGTTTTAAACAAACTCCCCCTCAACCCTAGGGGTATCCCAAATCAACAAAGATGTGATAGTTTGTGGAATAACCATACGAACTCATGTGAAAAAGATATAGCAAGACATAACGATCACATGCATCATATGAGTATTAAGTATAAACCCACAAAGCATGCCGTAATATCCATAAATATAAAGTAGACATGACATTGTAAGCATGAACATGGCAATTTAGCAAACATGCAGATGATACTCATATAATCAACATGACATCAACAATAGGCATACTATCATGTGATAAAAACATAATCATGGTAATATAGCACAAATCCAAATACTAGTCATCATAGCATCATCAAACAGTAACATCTTAAGCAAGATGGAACATAAAGGTCAGGATGTACACATCCATCAAAAACAACAAACATGAACATAGAGCGGTCAATCATCAGCTGGATCATCGTCCGAATCATCCATGTAGATGATATCTCCTGGTGAAGGGCCACTGGGAGATGCACCCTCTGGAAATGTATGATGATACCATTCTTCATACCATCTGTCCTGGAAGGAGTGCATCTCAGAGACATCAGAGGCTAAAACATCGAGACGGTGATCAAAAGTCTGAAACTCTGAGCGGACCTCCTGTCGCCAGAGCTCAGAGATATGCAATTCGTGCTCTAACTTCCGCTCTATCTCCGCTACTTGCCAGCGTAGATCAGGAGCCCACTCATCATAATCGGCAGTAGTAGCTGGCGCCCCCTGGTCACGGGCTGCTCTCGGTAGCTCCCCTGCATGTCTGCGAGCCTTCCACCTTAGCCCCTGAGTCCCGAGAACAATGCCGGACTGAGCAAGCATGCGACGATCTAGACGGCAGTCCTGTCGGGTCATGGGCACAATACGGCCCTGTGAAACATCGATGCCAACCGACGCCAGCCAGGCAGTGATGATGTGGCCGAATGGCATATAGACCGACTGGGATGAAGGCATACTGTGTACGATGATAGAGAAGTAAACCGAAGCCACTGGGTCAAAATCGAGCTGCTGATGCAACCCGTAAAGCATCAAGCAGTGGAACGGTCGAATCTCATCGAGATGTTTCGAGGTAGTGGGAAGGAGACAATTGGTGATGATTTTAAACAACACATAGTCAACAGGGGAGAGACGAAGAGCAGGAAACGTGGGAAAGTCACGGGTGCACTCACCAGAACCCCCTGGCCTGGGGTGGCCTAGGAAGTACTCGTAGATGGAATCGGGAGTCACTCCATCGAAAGGAACTGGAAGAGGGTTAGGAGGGAATGGATAGAGAAAGAAATCATTGTCTGACCGGCGACAGCCGAGAAAATCAGTGAAAATAGATCGATTGAAATCGAGATCGATACCAGCAACACGGGTTCTCCATCCCGTGCCCTCTCCACTCACCATGTTACTATAGAACTCAGAAACCAAATCAAGGTTGATCGGTCCTTCAAAGTGCAATATGGGTTGAAGATTATAAAATTCAATTCGTTGTCGCATTGTTGGACAGTGTTCATAGATAAAAGTTGGGTCTATAGTTCGACACGACATGAGTTTAAAATTGTGCCATTGAAATTTGAGAGCAAGACCAATATTCTGAAATCGAGTATGTGGGGGAGGTGGAGATCTTGAAGAAGGTGTAGATGAAGAAGGAGTCTTCCCCCTCGATCTGCCTTCAGCTACCTCCTTTCCCTTAGCAGATTTTCTAAAGAGTTGAATGGACCATGATATAAAATTTAATGCATTTGGTAAGATGGATCATACAAATAGGTTGAAGCAAGAATTGATCATTTATAGGATGAGACCCAATCGAAAGATAGATAGATTTGATCATAGACATAAGGTGAGAAAGTAAGGTCACGGTAAGCACAACATGGTCACGGTACAACAGCCAGAACAAGAACAAAACTTGGTTAGCTTCACAAACTTATATTCCAAGAACTGTTGTGAAAATAAAACTGAAATCAATGCTTACTTAGGCGCCATGGGTGAGTTTGAGCAAAGGAGGAAGAAGCTGGTTCCTCACGGTTGAGAGAGGCCTGCTCAATGAAAACTCTCGGACGTAGAGAGTTTGGGGCAAGTGGAGAGCTCGCCGGAAGATACCAGAAGGGATCTCTGCAAAGGTTCGCACGCGCGTGAAGAAGGGAGACGCAAGAACTCTCTCGCTCGCACAAGGTTGCGCAGAAGAGGGTGTTTCGGCGCTAGGGTTTGGGAAAACGAGGGTTTGGAGAGAGTTAATCGGTTGGTGGATCGGTCCACCAACCAAAATTTAATGCGTTTGAACGGATCACCGTTCGATCTGATTTCGTCCAGACCGATCAGGATACAGCCTGATCGGACTGGCATGGTCCTGATCGGTCGGATGACCGATCAGACGCGCTCCTGATCGGTCTGGTGACCGATCAGGATTCGATCAGTAGGGTCCGGAGAGAAACCTCTGAGCTCCCTGATCGGTCTGTGGACCGATCCCCACAGGGTGCCAGTTCGGTCCGGGGACCGATCCAGGCTAGCTCAGAATCCTTGGTCAAAAGATTCGTAAGGTCACTGATCTCTTTCTGATCGGTCTGTGAACCGATCATCCCAGGATGAAGCCAGATCGGTCTGGGGACCGATCAGCCCCATGCCTGATCGGTCCGTCGACCGATCAGGGTTCCTGATACGAACTGAAATGTTCAGTTTCAGAATTTCTGAAACTTTCCAACGAGATCTGGTGAAGTTTATCGAACTTGAACATGATCTCCTGACTAAAATTGATCCCTGAACAAGAATCAAAGGTCCTTATAGGTTCAACAAACACTTTGACCCATCTAAATGGAGTCAAACTCAATCAACAATCAATCAAGCAAATTCAACCAAGTTTTGATTCCAAATTCAAGTTTCCAATCAAGTTGCCTTGATTGGAATGTCCGAGTATGATCATAGAGCCAAATACACATATGTTATGCATTGGTTTTCCCCATACTTGGTCACCACCGTGATTATTATCTCGTCAACTTAATCTCTCAATGGATGCAATGACATTTTGAGAAATTGAGTTGATCCTAACATCTCACCCCATGTCTAGCAAACAAAAACATTTTGTTAAACCTTATAGTTTGTGTGAGATGTTCCCAAAGTTACCCAATTGTTCCCAAAAATTTCGAAATCATCATGAAGGGTTTTGACCGCAATTTGAACATCATGAAGCGCGACACATTCCCAATTCCCGTCTTAGGAAACTAAATTCACTCTCGGGAAGTGGTTTAGTGAAAATGTCAGCTAGGTTTGACTTTGACTCCACATGTGAGAGTATGATGTTCCCCCTAGCTACATGATCTCTAATGAAGTGGTGTCTTACCTCAATATGTTTTGTCCTAGAATGATGGACCGGATTCTTGGTTAAGTTAATTGTGCTAATGTTATCACATAACACTTGCACACCCTTGTAACTCAATCCATAATCCTCTAAGGTGTGGATCATCCACAACAATTGTGATATACTCTCTCCCATGGCGATATATTCTGCCTCGGTAGTGGAAAGAGCAACACAATGTTGCTTCCGACTCGACCAACTTACTAAGGACGATCCTAAAATTGGCAGCCCCCACTAGTGCTCTTCCGGTCCAACTTACATCCAGCGTAGTCGGAATCCGTATAGCCCATCAAATCAAAAGATTCGGTACGGGGATACCAAAGACCTACACCAATTGTACCCTTGAGATATCTCAAAATTCGCTTAACAGCAATTAGGTGAGATTCCTTGGCACAGACTTGATACCTAGCGCACATACCTACAACAAATAGTATATCTGGTCGACTAGCTGTGAGGTATAGCAAACTACCTATCATGCTTCGATATTGAGTTAGATCAACAGGTTTACCACTCTCATCATTGTCTAATCTAGTGTTTGTAGCCATGGGAGTGGTTACCTCTTTTGAATCACTCATATTAAATTTTCGAAGCATTTCTAGTGTATACTTTGATTGGTGCACATGGATACCATCGCGAGTTTGCTTGATTTCAAGTCCAAGGAAGAAAGTCAACTCTCCCACTAGACTCATTTCAAATTCACTCTCCATGTGTCCAATGAACTCATTTAAATAGCCCTTATTATTTGAGCCACAAATTATGTCGTCGACATATACTTGGGCTACAAATATATTGGCACCATCTCTTCGTAGAAATAGTGTAGGGTCTATTTGACCTCTAACAAAGCCCTTTTCAATCAAGAATGTCGACAACCGCTCATACCAAGCCCGGGGTGCTTGTTTAAGACCATAGAGTGCCTTTTTGAGCTTGAACACATGGTTTGGATGTTCGGTACTCTCAAACCCCGGAGGTTGTTCGACATAGACCTCTTCCCTAATCAAACCATTTAGGAAGGCCGATTTGACGTCCATTTGAAATAATTTGAAGCCACGATGTGCTGCAAATGCAAGCATCAATCGGATGCACTCTAATCGTGCCACGGGAGCATAAGTCTCATCATAATCAAGGCCTTCAACTTGACTGTAGCCCTTGGCTACCAAGCGTGCCTTGTTTCTAATGATTTCTCCCTTGTGGTTCAATTTGTTTTTGAAGACCCATTTAGTTCCAATAGTGGTGATCTTCTTAGGTCTAGGGACTAGGTCCCAAACCTGACTCCTCTCAAATTGACCTAGTTCATCTTGCATCGCGATAATCCAATCGGGATCATTTAATGCTTCATCAATTTTTCTAGGTTCAATTTCGGAAATGAGAGCAACTTCATTAGCCTCATTCCGGAAGAATGATCTAGTCCTAACCCCTTGATGGATGTCTCCAACAATTTGGTCTTGGGGATGACTAGAGGCTAATCTCGTTTGCCTTGGTGTTGGTGGTGCTTCTTGAACGGTTTCAGTAGACAAAAGTTCAGCCTCATGATCCGGCTGATCAATGGGTTGTCTAGGCTCATCGTCATCGGACTCATCACCATCAACAACACTTGGAGGTTCATTCAAACTTAGTCTCTTAAGTTCGAGTTGAACTCCTCCTTCATTTTCTGATTGGTCAGGTGATTTAGGAATTTCTTCTAAAACCACATCAGAAGACTCTTCAACTAATCTAGTTTTCTTATTGTAGACTCGGTAGGCTTTACTAACGAGGGAGTACCCGACTAGTATCCCTTCATCAGCCTTTGCCGTGAACTTTCCAAGGTGATCCTTGGTGTTTAGGATGAACACCTTGCAGCCAAACACCCTAAGATGTTTAACCGTAGGTGGTTTCCCAAACCAAAGTTCATGGGGAGTCTTTCCTAAAAACCTATGGATGAGAACTCGGTTTTGCACATAGCAAGCTGTATTTACAGCTTCAGCCCATAAGTAACTCGGGAGTGAGTACTCATTAAGCATGCTTCGTGCAGCCTCTTGAAGTACACGATTCTTCCTCTCTACAACACCATTTTGTTGTGGTGTTCTAGGAGTAGAGAACTCATGTCTATAACCCTTATCTTGACAAAATTCTAGAAACCTTTGGTTTTGAAATTCACCTCCATGATCACTTCTTATTGTCTTAATTGTTAATGATTTTTCATTTTCAACTCTTCTACAAAAAGAAATGAACACATCTAAGGTTTGGTCCTTATATTTTAAAAAGTAAGTCCATGTATATCTAGTGAAATCATCAATGATAACAAGCAATATCTACTTCCATTCAATGATATGAAGTACTACAATCAAATAGATCCATGTGAAGTAAATCTAATGCATTGGAAGTACTTACAGCGCTTTTACCTTTATGTGCAGATTTTGTTTGCTTACCCATTTGACACGCATCACATAATTTATCTTTTCCATACTTGATGCTTGGTAAGCCTCGAACTAGTCCCTTGTTGGCCAACTTCCGGATGTTCTTCATGTTCACATGTGCTAACCTCCGATGCCAAAGAGTGGACTCTTCTTCTTTTGACATGAAACACTTAGCAAGAGCATTAGTAGCACTTTTAAAAGAAACTTGATAAATATTGTCTACTCTTGCTCCTACTAGTACCGTGTCCAAGGTGTCATTTTGTCTAACTAGACATTGACTTGGTTGGAAGTCAATTGTGTAACCCGTGTCACACAATTGACTGACACTTAGGAGATTAAACTTCATCCCCTTGACTAGAAGGACATTTGAGATTCTAAGACATTCGGATATTTGAATGTCTCCTATTCCTATGACCTTAAGACTACCATTGTTACCAAATGATACATTACCTCTACTTTTCTTGTGAAGTGTGGTAAACAATGTTCTATCCCCGGTCATGTGTTTGGAGCATCCACTATCAACGAACCAAGTTGATAGATGCTCCCCCTCAATCATAACCTACACAATTCGAAAAATAGAAGTTTTAGGTACCCAAACCTTGGGACCTAAAGCATCAACTAAACATGACTTAGGCACCCATGCCTTGACAACTTTCTTTTGAGTCTTGGGTGTCCTAGATTGTCTCATGTCAGTCCTAGACATGAGAGATACAAATGAGGGTTCCTTAGGGCGGTAACCAATACCGGCCCTATTGTAAACCGCTCTTTGGGCATTTAGGATCATGTCTAGGGTCTTAGAGCTATTTGAGAATTTCCCAAGAATATTCTTGAGCTTCTCAACTTCACTCTTCAATGATTGGTTTTCCTCCACTAACACATTATCATGCAAATCACTGATTTCCTCAACCTTAGAGGATTTCAAGCTTACAATCTCATGTTTCAAAGATTTGATTTCATCTTCTAGTAATTCAACATGTAAATCATTAATGTTATCATCCCTAGAGGCTTTCAATTGATCAATTTCTAATTGCAATGCTTTAACTTTGTTTTTGGATTTCTTAAGCATACTAGTTAAACATGCAATTGCTCTATAACATTTTTCAAGCTCGGGAGAAGTTACCTCTTCATCATCCGAAGATGATGAAGCCGTGTTTGCGGAGCTTGAAGATTCTTCACTGCTCTCCACTCCAAGAGCCATGAGTGCCACTTGCCTTGTGCTCTTCTCCTCCTTCTCATCATCGGATGAGCTAGAAGATGACTCATCCCAAGAGGCCTTCAAAGCTTTCTTCTTCTTCTTGGATTTCTCTTCTTTTCTTTTTGGGTTTCTCCTCCTTCTTAAGCTACGGACATTCATTCTTGAAATGCCCTTTCCTACCACACTCAAAGCAAGATGCATTATTCTTATCAAGCTTGAATTCACTAGTGTTACCTCTCCTTTTGAAACGTCGGTCTCTTCGCATCATCCTCCTCACCAAGTTGGCCATTTCGGATGAAGAAGAGCCGCTGCCATCCTCCTCGGAATTGGATTCGGATCCGGAAGAAGATGAAGATGATGAGACCTCCTTCTCCTTCTTCTTCTCCTTCTCTTCTTAGTGACTCGATCCCCTGCAACTAAGGCAATCCCCTTCTCCTTGGGGCCTTTGTTAGCCATTTCATGCAATTCCATCTCACAAAATAAATCATCTAATTTTACAATAGATAAATCCTTGGATACTTTGTAGGCATCCACCATGGATGACCACAAAGCATTCCTTGGAAATGCTTTCAAGACATACCTCACAAGGTCGCGATTCTCGACCTTTTCATCAATTGAATGAAGTCCATTAAGGACTTCCTTGAACCGCTATGGAGCTCACTTACTGACTCATTCTCCTTCATGGAGAGATTTTGGAGTTGATTGAGGAACAAGTCCCTCTTGGCAATTCTAGAGTCTCGGGTGCCTTCATGGAGCTCTATGAGTTTGTTCCACAAGTCTTTTGCACTTGTGAAGGGACCAACCTTGATGAGTTGGTCTTTGTTCATGCCACATTGTAGAGTGACAACCGCCTTCGCGTCGGCTTCACTCTTCCTTGTTTGTTCGACAGTCCACCGTGAAGACTCAAGTTCTTTGCCTTCATCATCCTTAGGAGGGGTGAATCCCTCCTTCACCGCGAACCACGTATGGATATCCATCTTCAAATAGTATTCCATCTTTGATCTCCAATATTGGAAGTCGGCACCATCAAAGAATGGAGGTCGGGTGGTGGAGAAGCCTTCTCTCAATGCCATCTTGTTGAGAACTCTCGGTTGTTAAGCCGTAAACAGAGCACCAAGCTCTGATACCACTTGTTGGGAACGAGATGGCTAGAGAGGGGGGGTGAATATAGCCAATCGCTTCTTCTTAGAAGAGTTATCAAATTTCTGCACTTGAAGTTATTAATAGCACAGCGGAAGTATGGGAAAACAAAACTTGCAGAAACTAAAACCAAAACCTAACTAGCAAGATTAGCAAGATCGCTAACAAGGAGATTTTACAAGGTTCGGGGATAACTTGCCCCTACTCCTTGGCGTGCCCTTAAGGTGGGCGATCCCTTGATCGTCGGCAGATCAAGCCCCGGTGATCACCGGATATGAAGCAACCTCCTTCTCGGTGGAGAAACCTCCCCACAGTGTGTTTCAAACAATGATATAGAATGAGCACAAAGAAACAACAAGAAGGATCTTACTCAACACTTAGCAAGGACAAAAACACAGCAAGCTTCCCTGAGCTCCACCCAGTGGCGATCTCACGCAGAACCCTTCTCCGTGTCTTCCCACTGTCGGACTCCAAGCCTCTTGTTTTCTCCTTCAAGCGCTCAAGTATGATATTGCTTCTCAATAGCTTGCTCAGAATGATTGAAGAACTCAAGAACAGCAAGCTTAATGTGGAGCAAAACAAACGCAGGAACTCAAGCGCACAAGACTCAATTGTTACTGAACACTACAACTCTCGTTCCTTTTGTTCTCCGCTAAGCAACAGATGATCTCACTCCAGCAGCCTACAGCTGCCTCACTGCCAACGCGCAGCTACACTGAACCCTAACTGAACTTCCTGAGCTCCCTCAGCCAAGCTTCAGTCAGCAGCTTCAGTCCTGCATCCAGCCGTTGCAACCTGGTGGGAGAAAGGACAAACCTGCTCCAAGGAAAGCTCCTTGACTTCTCCTTGAGTGTTTGGAATCCTCCCCTGTCACCTGAAACTTACTCAGAGTATTAGAGCAGCAAATCAAACAGCATATCAAATACAGAGGAAAGTGGCAGCGAATCGGTTGTGTTCAGACCGATCAGAGCGTCTGACAATGCAATTTGAATTAAAGTGATCGGTCACCGGACCGATCAGAGAGCCTCCTGATCGGTCACCAGACCGATCAGGCTGGTTCCAGACCGATCAGGCTCCGTCCTGATCGATCCCCAACGCTCAATCAGAAATCGCGATTTCTTTGAGATTCTCCTGGACCGATCACCAGACCGATCCCAGGTCGTGGATCGTTCACCGACACGATCCACCCTTATATTGGGCGATTGAGTTCGAGAGTTTCGCAGGCTAAGCCTTCTGATCGGTCACCCGACCGATCAGGCAGCCTCCTGATCGGTCACCAGACCGATCAGAACCTGACCAGACCGATCAGGCTCCGTCCTGATCGATCATAGAGAGGAACCTGCGACGCTTGATCGATTCTCCGGAACGAGATCTGCACAGTAAACCTGATCGGTCATCAGACCGATCAGGGAGCAGTTCAGCAAGGGAACTCAACCTCACTGCTCGCTCCCTGATCGGTCACCAGACCGATCAGGAGCCAGTCAATGGGTGAAACGCATACTCCCTGATCGGTCACCAGATCGATCAGGAGCAACACAGTAGGTTTCCAACCTCACTGTGTGCTCCCTGATCGGTCACCCGACATCAGT
>JAGFNQ010002490.1:136578-295361 GCA_024364735.1 Boesenbergia rotunda
TTACTTTTTTATTTTAAGTTTATAACCATATAATATTATTATACTTAAATTTAACTAAAAGTAATATGGTAAAATATTAGATTATGTCATAGAATATTACCTCCAAACAAACAAGATTTTATTTGATTACCTAAATTAAACCAAACAGCTTCAGGTTATGTTTCATTCCCCATTATCTTGGTTATCTTATTACTTGATAATCACATAACTAAGGTTATATCTGATAACTTGAACCGAACGCACCCTCAATGTTATTTACATTTTCTATATCAGTTATGATAACTAGTTATGTTTTTACTAATATTATTTTATCATTGTATTTAACTTTTATTTATATAGTTTCTCTTCTATTGTGCAGGAATATTGTTCCTTTTGATTCAGTATTGACTCTGTGTTCATGTATATATCATTTCTCTACTAGACTATAATTTTTCATTTATATATTGAGTTTGTGTTCATTACGATGGTTATATGATATGTTTGGACTTAGACTTTGTATGTGTGTGTGTGTATTTGATATATGTTTGGTATATGTTTGGACATGAAATTTCTTGGTTGTATGTATTTTATTTGGTTATTTGCTATGGTTTGATACATGTGTGGATATTTGGATATGTGCTGTGGTTTGATCCAGTATTTGTTGTGGTATGTGTTTGGCTGTATTTGCTGTGGCTATATGATATATTGAATGTATATATGGGAAGGGGAAAATAAGAATGAACATGCTGAAAAATTTCCAGGAATAACGACGGATATTTTCTAATTCCGTCGCTATTAGCGACGAAATATTGACTATTCCGTCGCTAATAGCGATGGATATTTATCATATCCGTCGCAAATAGCGACGGATAATTGACTTTCCGTGGTCAATAACGATAAAATAGCGACGGATAATTAACTAATCCGCCGCTATTAGCGACGGATTTTTGACTTTCCGTCGCTAATTGTTCCGGGACATGTCACCACTCTGTATCTGATAATTTGCGACGGGGGTATATATCCGTCGCTATTAGCCACGAATTATTTATTTAAAATCCGTCGCTAATTTGGGGTATTCGTCTCTACCCCTCATCTGCAACAGAGAGATAATTGACGGCGCTCATTCTGTCGCTATTTGTTGGATTTTTTGTAGGGCGTGCAAAGAGTGTGCAGAGTGGGTGGGGTTGAATGGTAAGCCCCTTCCTACTCTCCCTCAGTCTAATTTAAAAGGGTGCCTATGTATGTCGACGCAAGTAAACGAGATTATTTTCTATTGAGCTCTGATACACTCTATGAAAAAACTTAATAAAATACTTAATGAATGGCGTGGTACTTTTTATGTACACGTTCGATTATCGCTTGAACATCATTGGCGGTCTCCGACTATCGTCCCGGATTAAACTTTACTCTGGGGGGTACGGTGAATCCGTCGATAATCGTTACATATAAAGTATCACATCATTCACTGAATTTTTTTTAAAAATTTTTCACTGAGCATATCATTTTTCTTTAGCTAGCCACTTCATTTTTGTTTGTTTTTCCCTGTGTCTTAATTGAGTATTAGAGGGATTTCGCCCAGGTCTGTTATGACCTCACTTCTTACTCTACTTGGGGCGCGAACCTTAGGACGCTGGGCTTCTAGACTGTCCATTGCGAGCACTTCCCGATTTACCTTGACGGCCGATGAGAAACTTCCGTATGACTGGGCTGGTCACCCGAGGTTGGTTGAAAAAATCTCGTTAATCATTTTTTTTTTCACTTCTCACTCTACTCGGTGGTTGTAGTATCCCGGCTCGCTCGCCAACCACGGAGAAAATTTTGGAGTCAATTTCGTATGGTCGCTGTTTTTCTTATGGTCTGTTTGGAGGTGTAAATAATGAAAACGTAATTTTTATCTTTATTTGGGAAGAAGATAAGCGAAGAAGATGAGGAGAAGAAGAAGAAGAAATTTAATTACTTTCTTTATCTCTCAAATGATCTATTTTTTTAATTCTAAATTGAGACTTAAAAAAAATTAACATTCCTTATTCTTTATTTTTTCCCTCCTTTTTTTTTTTCATTCCAGGAATAAACCTTCTCTCACCCATTCAAACGTAAACCGAGAGTTAAACTTCGTCGGAGCCCCACGTACCGACGGCTGCCATTTCTCGCCAACCGATCCACCCGGATCAAACGATATATTTGAAAATTATTGTGAATTATAAAATCAGTATGTGTTTCTATTCGATAAATGGTAAAAAAAATGTATGGAAGAAATAAATATTGAGCATTAATTCACCGTAACATAACTATGAAGATAGATCTGAAATCCATTCTAACATAGCTACCAAAATATACATCGCCTCTCTTTTTTTATTAAATCATTAAAAGGTCTTCCGTTGATGAAACTGTTTGATAAGATTCTCTCATGCTCTAGACTCGCCCCCGGGGCTACGATGCAATGGTAGAGTGATTAATTGCTAATCTAAATATTCATGGTTCGATCTCCAGCTACGGCATACAAACCTTGGGACGTTGGGTTTCTAAACCGTCCACCGCGAGCGCTTCTTGATTTACCCTGGCGACCGGTGGGAAACTTCCGTGGGGCCGCTAGCTCGAGGTTAGAAAAACCTCGTTATTCATTTTTTTCTCGTGCTCTAGACTTAGTCCTCACAGATTCAAGATGGAAATAGGTCAAGTTCAGATCGAATTTTATATTTTCCGTATCCATATTTATCGAATATCTATTCGAATATCCATGTTCATTAAAAGATTAGATATCTTATATACCAATAAATTTTCTTCTTTTATCCAACTATATCATTTAACAAAAGTACATTAAAATTAATATCATATTTAAAAATATATATATCTATAATTTTAAAAATAAATTACTATATAACATATTCTTAACATCAACACAAATTAATAGTAGATTTTGGACAAAAAAATTCTTATATATATATATTATTTAATCGGGTATTCGGGTCAAATATCGAGTATTCGATAGTCCCTCCATACACTCCTTCATTTGAGTAAGATATCGGATTATTGAATTCGGAGGAAATTATCATCCATACACGGGATGAACTGATAGCTAGCGTATATGCTAGTGTCATTTTGAGGTCTGAGAATCAAAACCTAGCTAACAAAGTCAGTGCCTGCTCTCCCCATATGCTAGCTATAATATCTGGACTAGTAGCCTTCGTAATTTATATATTCCGTTTTGACTTTGAGACGGATTTGCGAGGGCGCTGGGGGTGATCGAATCACCTTTTTACCACCTCTCATGCTCTAGACTCAAATCCTCTTGTACAAAATGATTAGAGAGCTTATGTTTCACTAGAAGAAAAAACTAATTTAGTGACGAAGTTATTTATCACTAATCGGTTGCTATTCTCCAAATAGCGATCGAGTATTTCTGTCGCATCAGTTATTTAGTGATGGAATTAAAATTCCATCACTAATTAGCGATGAATTTTAATTTTTCGTCGCTAAATTTATCAATGACGAATTTAATTCCATCGCTAAACTTGGTGATAGACATTTAACCCCTGTCTCTATATTCATAAATAAAATTTATTTCTACAAACAGAATTTATTATTCCATCATAGATCTAGTGGCGGAATAAAATTCCGTTACTAACATTAGAGATGACAGTTAAATATCCATCTATAACTAATTTTAAACGGAATTTACGATTCCATCATAGAAGTAATTGAAATCCTCTTGATCGTATGGTAGAGGTTCGTGGATACTTTGTCCCAACATCTCTTTGTGGATCATTTTTCTTGCACAATAATAGACAAAGAGTAGTTTCCAAGACTTTGTCTTGGGATTAGTAGTGGAGATAAAAATCACTTGGATAGTGTTGCACAATTTAATAAAATAAAAAATTAAAATACTAATGATAAATTTGTCAGAAAAGGTAATTGCACAATTCTGAGTAATGTAAAGAAATGAAAATGCAAAATTAAAAAAAGACAAAAAATTTTCATATATATATTTTCGAAACAACAAGCGAAAAAATATAACGAAATCCTTTTGCTCGATGGTGGTTGCACCAATTCAAAGCGAATAAAGCTGTTATACTACTTGTAGGATCGATACATGTGAGAGAGGGAGGGGGGAGGAGGTGAATCATGTACATTTAAAAAACTTTATTTTGTTTTTGAAATTGAATGTGCAATGGAAAATTAAGCGATAAGACTCAAAATAAACAAAACAACACAAAATCGGGTTTTCACTTGGTTCGAAGTCTTCAATGACTCCTACTTCAAGACCTAGGTCCGTTGGACCTTTCTGATAGATAATCCACTAAATTCTTTATTGATAACCTCCTGGTAGAGTAATTGAATATAAGAATAATAGGAAAGTGGAATAGCCTACACTTTCCTTTTGTAAGTAGAATAAATGTGCAAAAATAGTAAAATCGTTACCAAACACAAGTATGAAGAATTTGATCAGGCTCAAGTGTTGGTGTCTATCTATTGGCAACATTCAGACATAGTAGAGTCATAGCAGTAAAAGAATGAAGCTGCAAAATGATCATAATAGCTCATATATTAGTTATTCCTTGAATTCAGGCCGAACAATACTTTTATAAGCTGTTAAGGGTGCCACAGATACTCACCAAGGTGTCTCAGTTTCACAAATATGATCAGTGTTAAATCCGACACGTTTATTCCGCTCTAGGAAATTTTTCGGAAAGGTCCTAGAATTTTCCGAGCTCTTAGACGAAGTTTAGGGGAGTTAAATGATTTAAAACTAAATCTTAAAGGGGATGTTTGCCAAAATGTTCAAATTATGGGCGGAATTGCAAAATGTCAACTAGTTGGACTAAAATGCAAAAGGGCCAAGGTATAAGGGGCTGATTAGGGCTCGGTGCTCGTCTCTCCTTCCCTACCCGATCGAAGCCAAAGCCGCTCTCTCCTTCGGCCACAACCAAACCCAATCCCACGCCGTTCTCTGTCGATCGGAGCCACCGTCGCCGAGCATAAGCAATCTTCTCCCTTGTCGTTCTCCTCACGGCTTTCCCTATCTCCTCTACCGCACTGGTTTCCGCGAGGCTTTGGATCCGTAAGCTTCGTAGGGGATTTCATCTTTTTACCATCGCCGCACAACTGGGGCAATCTTCCAACGCTGGTAATCGGATATCATCTTCACAGTCACAGGTAAGCGAAGCATCGGTACTAAGGATAGATCTGATGGTGTTAGCTTTCGATTGTTGTTTGTACGGTTGGTGTGCCATACAGACGCCGCCGGCAATGCCTAGCAGTTATGGGAAGCCTAATCGGTCTGTGGTTTGCAGCCGACCTTATGATGCGATGCATTGGGGGTAGAGGACTCACCGGAGAAAAGGAATTATAGCTGAAACAACACATTTGACCTTGTCCTATTTTGATCAGTGGTGGTTAGTGTTTACTGGAGGTAAGGATCTGAATTCCTATGATCTTTGTACCTATGTGGATGATACTGCTACGATGGAGTTTGATTCCTATTTTTCTGTGGACAAATTTCATGCGTAGAGTTTGTGCTGTGAGGTTCCTTTGAGCAGCTGGTGAGGTTGGGTTTCAACTATTTTGTTATGCGCCACCTCACTGTGTGAGTGGGAGCTTCTACCGTGGAGTTTGCTTGGCTCAGGTAAGGGTTCAATTGAGTTTTGGTCTCAATCTTATTTGGAATTGGAAGCTAGATGTAGCTCTATTTGTGTATGGTTTTGAATGTAGAGAAGGGAGTAGTTTTGCTCTGGTTTGTATTTGGGATTAACCGAAACCTAAATCTTAATTACGTGGGTTGATTAAGAATCGATCGGTTAATTTGATACGATTAACTGAAAAGGGGAATGATTAGGTTAACCTTGGTTTGGCTTAGGCATTTATTAGCTAGTTGTTATTTTTGTAATAGCTAATTAAATCTATCCCTGATACAGGGACTTGATTTGCTTTACGGTTGCGGATTATATTGGATGGGTGGTTCTCCCCTTTTGATACGGACTTCTACTTTTGGAGGCGGGTACCTTTTGACCTATCTTTGATGATATTGTCATATTGTTATGCATAGACTGTTATAGATAGCAGTAAGATTATACGCTATCCTTGGTTATTATTGTTGGTGCAAGTTGCATCAATGATGTTCCTCTTGAAGTGTTTCAATGTTTGACAATATACTTAAGTCAGTGATACACTAAATAGACAAAGGGGAGTAAGAGAAGTTAGCTGAAAAAAAGTCCTAGTTGATCTAGGCATCGAAACCCTAAGTCCCAGCGAAGGGATGCTGGGCACCTAGCAAAGGGTTGCTAGGTATCGAAACCTCAAGACCTAGCGAAGGGCTGCTAGGCACCTAGCGAAGGACTGCTAGGTATCGTAACCTTAAGACCTAGCAAAGGGCTGCTAGGCACCTAGCGAAGGGCAGCTAGGAATCGTAACCCTAAGACCTAGCGAAGGGCTGCTATGCACCTAGTGAAGGACTACTAGGCATAGAAGACCTAGCGAAGGGCTGCTAGGCACCTAGCGAAGGGCTACTAGGCATAGAAGACCTAGCGAAGGATTGCTAGGCACCAGGCGAAGGACCGCTGGGTAACAAAGACCTAGCGAAGGGCTGCTAGGCACCTGGCGAAGGACTGCTAGGAAATGAAGACTTGGTCCGAGGGACTAAACAACATTCCAGAGCGATTCTGATCATTTCGACCGACGACAACGCGCTAGAAACAAGGCACTACGACCGGGAGGCTCCAGGAGGAGGTGCGCGGCACTTCGGAGGTCCAGATCGGCCGAGTTTCAGATTTTTGTTTGGTTTGATTTCATTTAATTACGCACTTAATTTTTCTATATTATTGCTTGTAAATCTTACACTGTAAGTCAGGTTTCTCCGCCTTCGGAAAGTCCGGGAAGGAGACCAATAGTGGACGGGCGTTCCCGTGCATAGCTGAGCGATGACTAATTACAGGATTAGAATGAAGTACAGTAAATGTTAAACTAGCTCTTTTACCGACGTCCGGAGTAGATCGATTATGTCGGGGCAGCAGGACGTCGTCGGCTTGATTTGGAGAGTTTCCGGAGCAAGGCGCGAGAGCAGAAGAGCCTTTAGGCGTTGAAAGAATTGTTGTCCGAAGCTTGGGGTCGAGGGCCCTTTATATAGGGCCTGGGGGCGCCCGGGATGTCGGGGGCGCCCCCCACGTGGCCTCCAATCCGCAGAGTTCTCGGTCGCGTCTGATCCTCTGGATCCGCTTTGACCGGGGCGCCCGAAGTGGTCGGGGCGCCCGGGTTGACCGGGTCAATTCTTATCTTCTGGCTTCGAAGGGTTTCGGTTCGAGGTGTGCGCATGGGGGCGCCCGCAGCGCAGGGGGCGCCCGGGAGCAGCGGGGGCGCCCGGAAGCACGGGGGCGCCCGGCCCAGCATGTATTCGAACCCCCTTTTGCTTTACTTGTTTTGTATGGCCCTTGGGGGCGCCCGGGACGCTCCGGACGCCCTACTCATCTACTACCTCATTCCTTTGAGGCTATCTGAGCTGCAGACACACGTTCCTTCAGTCCTGCATCTAGGGTTAGTCTAAAACACAATAACATTATGAAATATTAGATTATACAGCCTTAGCTGTCTTGGTTCTGACTTTGGTCTCCGAAATGGAGTCCTAGGTCGAACCGACGCCTACTGTTCCCTCGACGGGGAGCGCGTCCTCACCTACTCCTCTCGGGAGAAATTACCTGATGCCAACCGTTCCTCTGGTTGGACTTTTGCCTGACGGTCCTTTGTCAAGTCTTGTAAACTGGCAGTCCTTCGCCAGTTGCCTAGCAGTCCTTCGCTAGGGCTTCAGTCCCAGGCTGTCCTTCGCCTGGAGCCTAGCAGTCCTTCGCTAGGGCTTTGATACTGGCAGTCCTTTGCCAGTTGCCTAGCAGTCCTTTGCTAGGGCTAGGATACTGGCAGTCCTTCGCCAGTTGCCTAGCAGTCCTTCGCTAGGGCTTGGATACTGGCAGTCCTTCGCCAGCTGCCTAGCAGTCCTTCGCTAGGGCTTGGATACTGGCAGTCCTTCGCCAGGTGCCTAGCAGTCCTTCGCTAGGGCTTTGTATCTTGGCAGTCCTTCGCCAGGTGCCTAGCATTCCTTCGCTAGGACTTTGTCTCTGCACACTTGAGTAACATTGTTAGATCACAAACAAACTTAACTTTGAATCCTTTATCAATATCAAAACAAGGTTCGATATGGTGCTTCCTGCACCAACAATTATGCTTGTTCTGGATACCTGTTGTTTATCCCTGAGTTGTTATGCTTGTTCTGGATACTTGTTGTTTATCCCTGAGTTATTATGCTGTTAGTTCCATACAGTCTCAGGTATTGTCATATCTATAGGTATGCTTAGATATCGGGTTGTATCTCTTGCATTTGACATTGAGGGATCTGTAGTTTCCGGCCAGTATACCTTATAGGTTACCTGTATTTCCTGTGTATAGGATTTCAGACTGAGACCTAGTTTACTGAGGACTTGGGGAGGGAGGTATGTGTATCTATCATACACCATCCTTGCATTGTTGCATGCCGGCGATCAGCGACTCCCTTGTGGTTGAGCCTATCGTCTTCCGGTGCATGATATGCGCACACAGTCACTCATGGGTTAGTAGATACCGTAGGATGTGTGCATTTGCCCTGTATTGCTCCGTTCGGCCACTATTTGGAGGGTGAGCCCGGGCGTGGTAGCAGCCAGGGATCCCTTCTCGTACTGAGCCACGAGGAGGTGAGAGCTAGACTCCCCCATTGCTTGGGGTAGGAGCGGAGTCTCCACCAGCATCCTGTCCACCCGGTCACTCAGGAGCAGTGATAGCAGGGTGCGTACAGTTGTCATAGCTCTACCATTTCAGACGTCACCTATGACAGGTGTACGATGATCTGACTGGTGTCAGGGGTGACACATGTCATTGCACCATGTGCATATTTTGCATCGTGCATTGTTTGCTGCACTTGATTTCTGCACTTGTTTGACATGCATATACTGGAGACTTGTTATCTGAGATTATATGTCTATTGGTATTCCATTGACATTTATTACCCTCTTTTCAGGTTAGATGGATTCTGGTATGTATCTACCCAGTATTTTTAGTTCCAGTCTTTCCCTACTGTTGATATGAGACTGTATTAGCGGAACTCTTGTTGTTAGTATAACTTTCTATGCATATCTGTTGGGTATTCGCTGAGTTATGGACTCACCCCTATTGCCATACATTTTTATTTCAGGTTGATGTCTGCCAGGAGAGCCCTAGCCGCCAGTCCCCAGCTCGAGAGGAGCTCTGTTTTGTTTTATTGATGTTGATTTGCGGTTATGAACCCTGTGTTATGTACCTTGCTTCCGTTGCCATGTTTTGGACATGTATTTCTGTTTTATTCGATGGTATTGTACTTTTGAGTCCTATGTTGGACTTCGTGGGGTTTTGGCTTTGTTCCTGCCCCCTGGCAGCTCAGGTGAGTTCGTACTTTGGTTTTACGCTGGTTATAATCATTTAACTACTGTTTCTGCATGGATTTGAGGCCTGAGACCATTTAACTGCGTGGTTGTGCTATTTATATCTGTGTGTATGTGTAAATTGTCTGCCGGACAGGGGAGGTGCTGCCCGATTCTCTATTGGATCAGCGGTTCCAGGGTCTCAGGGCGTGACAATTTATTTTTGGTATCAGAGCGTAGGTTACGATGCCTACTTATTTTTGTGTTTTTCGGACTTTCCGAATTTTATCTGATACCAATTTATCTTTGGTATCAGAGCGTAGGTTACGATGCCTACTTATTTTTGTGTTTTTCGGATTCGGGTTTTTACGAAAATCTGATACCAACTTATTTTTGGTATCAAGCCCAGGATGAGGGATACCATCGATTCGTGAATTTTTCGGAATTTAAATCTGACACTGAACTGGTAGGTGTCGGAACTCGGGTCTGATGTTATTCATCCGAGTACATTACGGATTTTTTAAGGTCGTGGTTGCGATGCGACGACCATTTGGGACTTGGCAGCGACAGGACTTCTCCCAGTAGCAAATAGGTAATTTTAAAGTTAGCCTCTTGGTTTTGGTTATAATACTCGTTAATAATTTAACAGGTATGACGCGAGATGCTCATATTCCTGCACCGAGACGTGGTCGGGGACGACCATGTAAGAGGACTATAGAGCCTCCGGCTATGGAGCCATCTGAGAGGACCACTGATAGAGAGCCTGATAGTCGAGGTCAAACTCCGCAGGACATCCAGAGAGGTCAGGGTTCCCCGACTCAGAGGGTCCCTACTCCTTTCCCATCAGCAGTTCCTACTGCCCCTCTTGCTGTGTCTACTCCGGTAGTATTCACTGTGTCAGCGGCCGTACCACTGCCGACACATTCAGCACTAGGGATGGCAATGGGGCGGGTCGGGGACGGGTTTGCCGTCCCCATACCCGTCCCCGAAATAAATCTCCATCCCCGAACCCGTCCCCATCTCCACCTCTACTTAATCGGGGAATCCCCGTCCCCGAACCCGCGGGGAGTAAATCTCCATCTCCGTCCCCATCCCCACTTGAAATATCCATTTTTTCCAAGTTAAAAAAAAATGGGATTTCCCAAGCATGGTTGTAAAAACAATGAGATTTCCAACTTGTGGGAAGCAGCGAGTGACTAGTGAGCGATACTCATTAGGGTTTTTACACATCTTTAATATTAATATTATTGAATTATTTTAATAATTATTAATATTTTATTATTATTAAAGATATCGGGGCGGGTTCGGGGATGGAGATAATATCCCCATACCCGCCCCAATTTATTTCGGGGATTTTTAAAAATCCCCGAACCTAAATCCAAACCCGATAATACCTCCCCAAACCCACCCCGTTTCGGATTTTCCCCGCGGATATCCAAATCCGCGGGGAAAATTGCCATCCCTATTCAGCACCGGTAGGATCTGCATCGATGTTCCCTGCAGTTCCATCAGAGACACCTATTCTGACGCATCTCGCAGTTACCTCGGTGGTACCTGCCCCGGTTATCCCCACTACACCATCGGAGACGCCTGTACTTGCTCCGATGTACTCTACAGTGCCACCAGCAGCACCAGGTCTGTATTATCAGACTACACCATCAGCAGTACCGACACCATCGTATGCTACTGCACCCCCGACTATGACTACTGTAGCGTATACCCCTACTCGGACTACGATGCAGGCCCCGGTGCTCCCTTCAATTCCACCGGCATTTGTTGCCCCCGGATTTTCTACTATACCTATGGTACCACCTGCGGTGTCCACCCCGATCATGCCTACGGCTCCTTCTATGATTCCTACACCGGGATGTTCCACCGTGCCCCCTGCAGTATTTGCTCTTACTGATGGCGTTAGGGATCGAGCACGGATTTCGATGTTGGCGACGTCCGTAAAGGGCCGATTCACTTTATTCCAGGGAGGACCGGATCCAGCTGCGACCCGAGAGTGGATCAGGACACTTGAGAGTACTTTTCGTTATCTGACATGTTCGGAATGGGAGAAGGCTGAGTTGGTCATTTATCATCTGCAAGATCAGGCGTATGCCTGGTGGACTACGCAGCAGACCGTCATTGGCGAGGAGTACGTCACTTGGGACACATTCCGGGAGGCATTTGAGGCGAGGTACCTTCCAGTAGCGTTCTGCATGGCTAGACGACAGGATTTCATGGTTCTCAAGCAGGGAGACTTATCAGTACTGGAGTATGAGGCGGAGTTTAACCGCCTATCAGAGTATTGCCCTCACCTGGTTGCAGACGACATGGAGAGGATGCCTCAGTTTCATCAGGGTTTAGCGGCATACATTCAGACTCGTATGTCCGGATTTGTCCCGACCTCCTATCGAGAGGCATTAGAGCGAGCGCTCATTATTGAGATGACTCAGCACAGATTGTTTGGGGGTAAGAAGAAGGGGAAGCAGACTGCGATGGACTCAGCTCAGACGCAGCAGCCGCAGACTACTGGACGGAAGCGCGGCAGCCACACCCAGGCAGCTTCTGGCACTTCTGGGGCATCCTCTCAGCCCCAGAAGTCGAGACGTTCTTCCACCGGATCCTTCCAGTCTTCTCAGCAAGACCGGAAGAAGACTGCACCGACATCTTACTGTACTCGTTGCGGATCCCGAGAGCACGTAGTAGCAGACTGTTGCCTGGAGCAGGCCATATGCTACTACTGCAGACTACCAGGACACTTGAGCAGGGACTGTGCCTTGAAGGCACAGAATGAGAGAACGGGAGCCACTAGCCAGACTGGACATTCAGGACAGTCGGGAGCTCATAGAGGCGGACGGAGGACTCAGCCTTCATTCCACCAGCCACATGCTGCCCCACCAGCACCTGCATACGGTATGCTAGGACACGAGGCCAGTTACACCTCAGCCATATCTCAGAGCTCAGCTTCAGGACTTCCACAGCAGACCTACCCAGCTTATCAGTCTGTGATGCAGCAACCTCAGTACCCGGCGGGAGGGTCAGTTCAGCAGCCTCAGTCTCAGTTGCAGTTCCCACCTCAGCAGTACCCAGCCGTGCCACCACCACCGCCTGAGACAGGACGGATCTATGCTGTCACTCGAGAGGAGGCCCAGCGGGCCGACGGATCGGTATTTTGCGGTACTATTTCTCTTTATGCCTTTCCTGCTGAACTATTAGTTGATACTGGTAGTTCTTACTCTTTCATATCGCGAATATTCATGAGTAGGATTGGTAGATTGGCTACCGCTAGATCACAGCAGTTATCTGTATCCTTACCCTTAGGAGAGATCTTGAGTATTACACAGGAGGTCAGAGCATGCCCATTAGATTTTGGTAGTATTACCCTCACGGTTAATTTGTTAGTTCTGGAGATGGTGGACTTCGATATTATTCTTGGCATGGATGTTCTTACTGCTTATCATGCCACAGTCGATTGCCAGACGAGGGTGGTCACTTTTCGGCCTCCGGACCAACCCTCGTGGGATTTCACTAGCATCAGGGATGAGGGCTTATCAGTTATTTCTGCGCTTCAGGCACAGAGACTACTATCTCACGGTTGTCAGGGTTTCTTACTGTCATTTCTTAGCACCGACGACAGCAGTAGCCCTCCGCTCTCGGATGTTCCAGTGGTCCGAGAATATCAGAACGTATTTCCAGAGGAGCTACCGGGTTTGCCTCCCAGGAGGCAAGTGGAGTTCACTATTGAGCTGATACCGAGGACTTCGCCGGCATTGAAAGCTCCGTATCGTATGGCACCGAGAGAGTTGGACTAGATGAAGGTCCAGCTCCAGGAGTTATTGGACAGGGGATTCATCAGACCTAGCGTCTCACCATGGGGTTCCCCAGTTCTCTTCGTGAAGAAGAAAGACAGTTCTTTGAGGTTATGCATCGACTACAGGCAGTTGAATGCAGTAACCATCAAGAACAAGTACCCCTGCCACGGATTGAGGATTTGTTTGATCAGCTTAGGGGCACATCTGTGTATTCAAGGATTGATCTACGGTCCGGATATCATCAGTTGAGGGTCAGAGAGTCAGATGTCCAGAAGACAGCGTTCCACACCAGATATGGACACTACGAATTTTTGGTAATGCCATTTGGGCTTACCAATGCTCTAGCGGTATTCATGGACTTGATGAACCGCGTATTTCTGGAGTATCTGGATCAGTTCGTCATAGTATTCATTGACGACACCTTAGTCTACTCACATTCCGAGGAGGAGCATGCACAACATCTTCACATCGTATTGGAGACTCTCAGACGAGAGCGTCTATATGCGAAGTTCAGCAAATGTGCCTTTTGGTTGTCATCCGTAGGTTTTCTGGGACACGTGGTATCTAGCAGAGGCATCTCAGTAGATCCCCAGAAGATCGAGGCTGTTACCAGCTGGGAGGAGCCGAAGTCAGTTACTGAGGTTCGCAGTTTCTTGGGACTAGCCGACTACTATCGACGATTTGTTGAGGGATTCTCGAGCATAGCCATGCCGTTGACATGCCTTACCAGGAAAGGCGTGAAGATCATTTGGACCGAGGCTTGCGAGACCAGCTTTCAGGAGCTGAAGCGGCGATTGGTGCAGCACCCGTCCTCGTTCTTCCATCAGGAGAGGACGGATTTGTGTTGTATACCAACGCATCACATCAGGGGTTAGGCGCAGTTCTGATGCAGCACGGACGGGTAGTATCTTATGCTTCTCGACAGCTGAAGGAGCATGAGAAGAACTATCCGGTTCATGATTTAGAGTTGGCCGCCATCATCTTTGCTTTGCGGATTTGGAGGCACCACCTGTACGGTATTACTTTTGAGATTTTCACTGATCATAAGAGTCTCAAATACCTATTTACGCAGAAGGAACTCAATCTCCGACAGAGGAGATGGATGGAGTTCCTTAATGATTATGATTGCACCATTAGCTACCATCCAGGGAAAGCTAATGTTGTGGCGGACGTATTGAGCAGGAAGTCTAGAGGGACTTTGGCCTGCCTCCGGGCATCAGTTACCGAGCTAGTTCAGGGTTTCTCAGAGTTGGGTCTAGAGGAGCAGGGGCAGACTGAGAGGGGTATTCTGGCGACCATTGTTGCTCAGTCTTCCATCCGGACGAGGATCAGAGAGGCTCAGGCGAGCGATCAGCATCTGCAGTTCCTTGGCAGTCGAGCAGCCACAGAGCAGCAGTCTGATTTTACATGAGACGATGCAGATGACTTGTATTTTCGTGGGACACTTTCCGTACCCGAGACACACCCTGTTATGAAGGAGCTATTACAGGAGGCACATCGCTCTCGATTTGCTATCCATCCGGGTGCCACCCGTATGTATCGGGATCTGAGACGTTCCTACTGGTGGAACGACATGAAGAAAGACATTGCGGATTTTGTAGCTAGATGTCTAGTTTGCCAGCAGGTTAAGGCTGAGCACCAGAGACCTGCTGGACTACTTCAGAGGATTCCCATTCCTGAGTGGAAGTGGGAACACATTACTATGGATTTCGTGGTGGGATTGCCTAGGACCAGACGAGGCCTTGACGCAATTTGGGTGATCGTTGATCGATTGACCAAATCCGCGCACTTTCTAGCTATTCGGAGGACCGATTCTTTGGACAGACTAGCAGAGCTGTATTGTAGAGAGATCATCAGATTGCACGGCATACTGTTGAGTATTATATCCGACCGAGATCCGCGTTTCACCTCACGCTTCTGGCAGAGTCTGCAGAGGGCCATGGGTACCGAGCTCAGATTTAGTACCGTCTTCCATCCGCAGACTGATGGTCAGTCAGAGCGTACCATCCAGACCTTAGAGGACTTACTGCGAGCCTGTGTTATGGATTTCGGAGGCAGTTGGGAGGATCAGCTGCACCTTGTCGAGTTCGCCTACAACAACAGTTATCATGCGGCTATCCAGATGGCGCCGTATGAGGCGTTGTATGGTAGGCCTTGTCGGACACCCACCCTCTGGGAGGAGGTTGGGGAATCCCAGCTGTTAGGACCTCAGAGAGCTCAGCACGAGGCAGAGTTAGTCCGTACCATCAGACGCAGGATATCTAAGGCGCAGGATCGTCAGAAGAGCTATGCCGACCGGAGACGGAGACCTCTGGAGTTCTCCGTAGGTGATCATGTGTTTCTGCGAGTTTCACCCACGAAGGGGGTGAAACGATTCGGTCTTCGAGGTACGCTTGCTCCGCGTTACATCGGCCCGTTCCAGATTCTGGAGAGGGTTGGAGCAGTTGCTTATCGTTTGGCTCTTCCACCATCCATTACCGTGTACACGATGTATTTCACGTATCGATGCTGAGGAGATACGTACCAGATCCTTCCCACGTGTTGTCGGATGTCTCGGTTCCACTTCAGCCTGACGCGACTTACGAGGAGATTCCTGTTCGGATTTTGGGTCACCGAGAGCGCCAGTTGCGGAACAAGACCATCCGGTTGGTTAGGGTCGGATGGCGGCATCACTCAGATGAGGAAGCTACCTGGGAGCTTGAGGATGTCATCCGAGCTCGCTACCCCCACCTATTCACTTGAGGTATATACGAGTAGTTACTGTTCAGTATTTATATCAGCATACTTCTTGATAGTGTCTACTATAGTGAATATCGAAATTTGAGGACCAAATTTTTATTAGTGGGGGAGGATGTTAAATCCGACACGTTTATTCCGCTCTAGGAAATTTTTCGGAAAGGTCCTAGAATTTTTCGAGCTCTTAGACGAAGTTTAGGGGAGTTAAATGATTTAAAACTAAATCTTAAAGGGGATGTTTGCCAAAATGTTCAAATTATGGGCGGAATTGCAAAATGTCAACTAGTTGGAATAAAATGCAAAAGGGCCAAGGTATAAGGGGCTGATTAGGGCTCGGCGCTCGTCTCTCCTTCCCTACCCGATCGAAGCCAAAGCCGCTCTCTCCTTCGGCCACAACCAAACCCAATCCGACGCCATTCTCTGTCGATCGGAGCCACCGTCGCCGAGCATAAGCAATCTTCTCCCTTGTCGTTCTCCTCACGGCTTTCCCTATCTCCTCTACCGCACTGGTTTCCACGAGGCTTTGGATCCGTAAGCTTCGTAGGGGATTTCATCTTTTTACCATCGCCGCACAATTGGGGCAATCTTCCAACGCCGGTAACCGGATATCATCTTCACAATCACAGGTAAGCGAAGCATCGGTACTAAGGATAGATCTGATGGTGTTAGCTTTCGATTGTTGTTTGTACGGTTGGTGTGCCATACAGATGCCGCCGGCGATGCCTAGCAGTTATGGGAAGCCTAATCGGTCTGTGGTTTGCAGTTGGCCTTATGATGCGATGCATTGGGGGTAGAGGACTCACCGGAGAGAAGGAATTATAGCTGAAACAACACATTTGACCCTGTCCTATTTTGATCAGTGGTGGTTAGTGTTTACTGGAGGTAAGGATCTGAATTCCTATGATCTTTGTACCTATGTGGATGATACTGCTACGATGGAGTTTGATTCCTGTTTTTCTGTGGACAAATTTCATGCGTAGAGTTTGTGCTGTGAGGTTCCTGTGAGCAGCTGGTGAGGTTGGGTTTCAACTATTTTGTTATGCGCCACCTCACTGTGTGAGTGGGAGCTTCTACTGTGGAGTTTGCTTGGCTCAGGTAAGGGTTCAATTGAGTTTTGGTCTCAATCTTATTTGGAATTGGAAGCTAGCTGTAGCTCTATTTGTGTATGGTTTTGAATGTAGTGAAGGGAGTAGTTTTGCTCTAGTTTGTATTTGGGTTTAACCGAAACCTAAATCATAATTACGTGGGCTGATTAAGAATCGATCGGTTAATTTGATACGATTAACTGAAAAGGGGAATGATTAGGTTAACCTTGGTTTGGCTTAGGCATTTATTAGCTAGTTGTTATTTTTGTAATAGCTAATTAAATCTATCCCTGATACAGGGACTTGATTTGCTTTACGGTTGCGGATTATATTGGACGGGTGGTTCTCCCCTTTTGATACAGACTTCTACTTTTGGAGGCGGGTACCTTTTGACTTATCTTTGATGATATTGTCCTATTGTTATGCATAGACTGTTATAGATAGCAGTAAGATTATACGCTATCCTTGGTTATTATGCTTGTTCTGGATACCTGTTGTTTATCCCTGAGTTATTATGCTTGTTCTGGATACTTATTGTTTATTCCTGAGTTATTATGCTGTTAGTTCCATACAGTCTCAGGTATTGTCATATCTATAGGTATGCTTAGATATCGGGTTGTATCTCTTGCATTTGACATTGAAGGATCTATAGTTTCCAGCCAGTATACCTTATAGGTTACCTGTATTGTTGGATCGAGAAAACCGATAGAGGGGGGGTGAATATCGGTAATCGTTCGGATTTTCGTAAAGAGCACGTACGCAGCGGAAATAAAATAACACAGCACAACGACACAGTCGATTTACTTGGTTCGGAGCCTGTGTCGACTCCTACTCCAAGGCCCACGGTCGTTGACCGTTTACTTTGGGCAATTCTATATTTGGCGCAAAAACAGTTTACAAATATCGAATACAGAGTAAGTGCAGTAAACTTTAACAATTAAGAAAAGATGCTCTTCTTTTACCGACGTCCGATTGTAGGTTAACTTTTTCGGAGCAGCGGGACGTCGTCGGCTCGAGTTGGGCAGTTTCCGGAGCAAGACACGAGCGTAGAAGAGCTTTGAGGCGTTGAGAGAGCGGTTTTTTTGAAGCCTTGGTCGAGGGTCCTTTATATAGGGCCTGGGGGCGCCCGGGACGTCGGGGGCGCCCCCACGTGGCCTCTGATCTGCAGAGCTCTCGGTCGCGTCTGATCCTCTGGATCCGCTTTGACCGGGGCGCCCGGAGCGCTCGGGGCGCCCGGATTGACCGGTCAAAGCCTTATCTCCTCGGCTTCGCAAGGGCGCGGGTTCGGGTTGCGCATGGGGGCGCCCGCAGCGCAGGGGGCGCCCGGGAGTAGTTGGGCACCCGGGAGCACAGGGGCGCCCGGCCCAGCATGTATTCGGCCCAGC
Organism: Boesenbergia rotunda; assembly: GCA_024364735.1. Lineage (NCBI taxonomy): Eukaryota > Viridiplantae > Streptophyta > Magnoliopsida > Zingiberales > Zingiberaceae > Boesenbergia > Boesenbergia rotunda. The sequence continues at coordinate 154,974 of JAGFNQ010002490.1, forward strand.
TTGACTTTAGTTGTTTTGTATGCACCTTGGGGGCGCCCGGGTCACTCCGGGCGCCCTACTCAGCTACTACCTCACTCCTTTGAGGCTATCTGAGCTGCAGACACTCCTTCCTTTGGTCCTGCATCCAGGGTTAGTCCAAAACACAATAAAGCAATAAAATATTTGATTATACAGCCTTAGCTGTCTTGGTTCTGACTTTGGTCTCCAAAATGGAGTCCTAGGTCGAACCGACGCCTACTGTTCCCTCGACGGGGAACGCGTCCTCACCTACTCCTCTCGGGAGAATTTACCTGATGCCAACCGTTCCTCTGGTTGGACTTTTGCTTGACAGTCCTTTGTCAGGTCTTGTAAACTGGTAGTCCTTCGCCAGTTGCCTAGCAGTCCTTCGCTAGGGCTTGGATACTGGCAGTCCCTCGCCAGGTTGCCTAGCAGTCCTTCGCTAGGGCTTGGATACTGGCAGTCCTTCGCCAGGTGCCTAGCATTCCTTCGCTAGGACTTTGCTACTGGCAGTCATTCGCTAGTTGCCTAGCATTCCTTCGCTAGGACTTGGTTTCCTGGCAGCCCTTCGCCAGGTGCCTAGCAGCCCTTCGCTAGGACTTGGTTTCCTGGCAGCCCTTCGCTAGGTGCCTAGCAGCCCTTCGCTAGGACTTTGTTTCCTGGCAGCCCTTCGCTAGGTGCCTAGCAGCCCTTCGCTAGGACTTTGTTTCTGCACACTCAAGTAACAACATTAGATCACCAATAACACTTAACTTTGAATCCTTTGCCAATATCAAAACAAGGTTCGATATGGTGCTTCCTGCACCAACAATCTCCCCCTTTTTGATTTATGGCAACACAATTCAAAGTTAAGTAAAAACTTATAACAGTTAATAAAAGAAGGTAAAAACACAATGAAGTATAGGAAAAAACACAATGAAGTATATAAAAAAAATTTATCTTCAAATTTTTTTTTCATACTCCCCCTAAAACCCTGAATACTTGCAAAATCCTTAACTTTGACCTTTCCTCCCCCTTTGACATATATCAAAAACAAACATGGGTGTTCAAGGTATCTAACAGGGATTTTTGAGTTTTCCTAAGTGCTTCATGTCTTTAACAAAGTGTTTTTCAAAAAATGGAGTAAAGGAATTTTTACTAACAAAACTTGTTTCAAATTTTAGGCAAAATTTTTCAAATTTTAGGCAAAATTTTTCAAAATTTAGGCAAAATTTTGAAGCTAGATTTCCCTTAAACAAAGTTTCAAATTTTAAGAATTGGGAATAAATTTGTTTACTAAGGAAAATTTTACTTAGGAGAAAAATATGTACTCAAAAAGTTTGAAAAACACTTAGAAATACTTCGAAATTTTTGAAGCACTTAAAAAAAATTCCTTTCTCTCTTTCCTTTTTCTCCCCCTTAATGTGAAATTCTTCTTCTTATGTTTTAGACCATTCTAAGAAAAACTTTCTTTGAAAAGGGAAAAAAATTTTAAGAAAGAAAATTTTAATTTCACTTTTTTCTACTCCCCCCTTGGTCTTATATAAAAAATTTTGTAAAATATATTTTGAAAGAAATTTAAATTTGTGTATCAGAGCTTGTGAAAAAAAGTTGAGCGAAGTAATGTCAAGTGTTATGATAATTAAAAAAATTAGAAAGACTGAAAAATTTATGTTCAAAATCATAATTGGAGTCAAGTGTATATGATAAACAATAAGTTTACTTGTTCTGAATATTTTGAAAAATGCACAAGAATGCAAGTACTTTATTGGGCTTTTGAAAGGCATAAGTATTTTGAAAGATATTATGAATTTGAAAAACATAAGTACTTTTAAAATACTAAAGAAAATTACTAAAATTACTTGACTTATCCTTTTTGAAAGTACTTACACATAATCTTTTACTTGCTTTGGTTTCTTTTCCAGTCTGACACAATCCTAGGAAACCTTGTTAACTACAAGGAAATTTCCTTAAGTGTCCTGGAAATTTTCCAACTCAAGTAAATATTATTTTCAAAAGAATTTTGATAAGCCAAAATGATAGTATTTTGAAAAAGTAATTGTTTAAGTTTTCAAAAGGATTTTAAACGTGCAATGCATGAAAGCATATAATTTTGAAAATGCTCAATAATTCTTTTAATTTGATCTCCCACTTAACTCGACCCAGTCCTAGGAAGCTTGTTGACTACAAGCGATCTTCCTCTGAGTCTTAAGGTTTGATTCAAATTATACAAATTTTAAACTTGCTAGAAATAATTTCTTTTGATTTAGACTCCCCCTAAGTTTGACACATCCTCGGAGTCTTTGTAGATCATTAAGTAGACCTTCCTTTGTGTCTTTAGGGTTTACTAAAATCAAAAGAATAGTTTTGAATACTAGCATGGTAATATAATTTTAGAAAATTCAATTTGAAATGAAAGATAATTTTAAAGCATAAACCTCGTTTTCGAAAAATATTTTGAAATGATAATGGTTTTTTTTGTAAAGCACAATTTTCGAAAAATATAGTGATTATTTGAAAACATAGATTTTTTTTCTTGGTCCAAAAAAATAAATAACTAAGCCCGGACTGTAGGCAAAAAGAAAATATCCTAAGTAATCCCTAGGGTGACTTTTTGCCATACAAGAGTAAACTAATTTTTAACAAATGTTTGTATAATGGTAAAAGAAAGAAATAAATGTTATGAAATAAATTTCAGGTTAGTGAACAAGAGAGACTTGATTTTAATTACAATGATTTGAAACATTGACTCTTAGTTAAAAAGTTTAAATTGATTTTTGTGAAAATGAAAATTTAGAGGGTTAAGTTTGTTCAGTTGAATTAAATTTTGAATTTAATGAATTTAATTGATTTAATTGAATTTAATTGATTTAATTAAGATTTAATTGAATTAATTAAGATTTGATTTTAATTTAATTGAATTTTGATTTTAGTTTGATTAATCTGAATTAGTTGGTTGGGTTGGACTCAACTTTTAGGTCCTAAGCATCTCACCCATTTCTAATTGACAAAACAGGATATCCTTAACTTTTTTGTGAGATGCATATTTTAATAGAAGGATTTATTTTGAAAAGACCATGATTAATTTTGAAAAGTTAAATTAATTTTTTAAACCCAATTTAACTTTGTTTTGAAAAGAGATATTTGAATCTAAAATTAACTGAAAATTTATGTTAGATTCGAATTTAACAAAGAGTAAATTGAATTTCAAAAATTGGCTTCCAGGTCTTGGCGAGGCACTAGGCCTTCTTTGGCCGTAGCCTTATGGGATCATCCACCCTTTCCTAGACAAAGCCTTTTAGTGAAATTTCATCTTCAAAATTACTTTTTGGTAAATTCTGGTCTAACTAGTTTGGGTCTTGGATCAGTAGCTTCGGCTAGTTCCGCCAAGATGGCTTCCCTAACGTACTATCATCTCACCGCCACCCAATACTATGTTGTTCAAATTTCAGTTAAACTGTTTTATCCTTAAACTAATCAATCCTAATTCAAAAAAAATAAAAATGAAATAAAAAGAAACATACAATTAAAGCAAAAAAATTATCTAAGTTACATCATAATCGTAATAATATTCTGGATTATCAAAAATAGCAATATTATGAATTTCTAACACATTAGCCTTATAAGATTCAATCATATTATTCATGGTAAATAATGGATTTTCAAATACTGTAAATTTACCTTTTGATTCCCGGTTGGGAATCTCCCCCTTGATTCTAGCCATCTTTCATTTGCTTGATTGTTTCTTTGGTATTTTGTAGCGGTCGCGAGCCAACCAGACCAGTTTCCAAGGGTCCCTTCCTTCGTCGTCAGATTCTGAGTCTGAGTCGGACTCAGGTACAGGTTGAATCTTCTTCTTTGGTGGTTCTCTTGGGGTTTTTCCTGCAATAAAAATTATACCTTCCTCGACCATTGCAGTATCAGCTTGAATATTTAATTTTAATTCAGAAAACGATTCGAAATTGGTTACCCTTTTTGTCTCAGTCAATTCATCGTTTGACTCTGGTTCGTTTTCGTCGTCGGGTGTCGAGTTCGTCTCATCTACTTGTTCTTGAGCTTCTAAGATCTCAACATCGGAGCTCTCTTCGTGTAGACTAATTAGCTTTTCCCACATTTCTTTGGCACAGTTGAAGGATCCGACCCGCTTCAGTTCTTCTTTGGTCAGGCCACATTGTAAGATTACTGTTGCCCTGGCATCAGTCTCGATCTTCCTCAAAGTTGGTTCGTCCAATTTGTCCCAAGTGAGTGCTATCCCATCTTCTGTGGGGAATTTAAACCCCGTTTGGATTATCAACCAAAGATCCAGATTGGCCTTCAGGTGGGATTCCATTAGACTTCTCCAGGAGTTGAAATTTTCGCCAGAGAAGAGTGGTGGACGGGCACTGTTCCATTCTTGGTTGGCCATTTAAAATGATCTCTTGCACACAAAAGAAACAACAGAAATGTACCAAGACTTGGTCTTGGATTAGTAGTGCGGGAGAAGAAAAAATGTAGCCCCAAAAAAAATTGCACGAATTTCGAGGCGAAATAATAATAAAATAATAAAAATAATTTATGATAAATTTTTGAAAATGATGATTTTGTCAATTCTGATTGATAATGAAAAAGTAATATTTTAATGTTTGGGAAAAATTTTGTTCGAATTAAAGTAACACGTATTTCGAGAAAAATATTAAAATAAAAAAAATTATGATAAATTTTCAAAAATTGTTTGTTTTATCAATTCAGACTTATGGTGAAAATATGAAAATTCAAAATAAAAAGCGAGACTGATCGAGTGGTGTTGATTAACAAAAAGGAAAGAAATAAAATAAAAAATTTTGTAAATCCGAAAAACTCTCAAATTGGTGGTTGCACCAAATTTGAGCTTCCCGGCTCTGATACCACTTGTTGGATCGAGAAAACCGATAGAGGGGGGTGAATATCGGTAATCGTTCGGATTTTCGTAAAGAGCACGTACGCAGCGGAAATAAAATAACACAGCACAACGACACAGTCGATTTACTTGGTTCGGAGCCTGTGTCGACTCCTACTCCAAGGCCCACGGTCGTTGACCGTTTACTTTGGACAATTCTATATTTGGCGCAAAAACAGTTTACAAATATCGAATACAGAGTAAGTGCAGTAAACTTTAACAATTAAGAAAAGATGCTTTTCTTTTACCGACGTCCGATTGTAGGTTAACTTTTTCGGAGTAGCGGGTCGTCGTCGGCTCGAGTTGGGCAGTTTCCGGAGCAAGGCACGAGCGTAGAAGAGCTTTGAGGCGTTGAGAGAGCGGTTCCCTTGAAGCCTTGGTCGAGGGTCCTTTATATAGGGCCTGGGGCCGCCCGGGACGTCGGGGGCGCCCCCCACGTGGCCTCTGATCCGCAGAGCTCTCGGTCGCGTCTGATCCTCTGGATCCGCTTTGACCGGGGTGCCCGGAGCGCTCGGGGCGCCCGGATTGACCGGTCAAAGCCTTATCTCCTCGGCTTCGCAAGGGCGCGGGTTCGGGTTGCGCATGGGGGCGCCCGCAGCGCAGGGGGCGCCCGGGAGCACGGGGGCGCCTGGCCCAGCATGTATTCGGCCCAACTTGACTTTACTTGTTTTGTATGCACCTTGGGGGCACCCGGGTCACTCCGGGCGCCCTACTCAGCTACTACCTCACTCCTTTGAGGCTATCTGAGCTGCAGACACTCCTTCCTTTGGTCCTGCATCCAGGGTTAGTCCAAAACACAATAAAGCAATAAAATATTTGATTATACAGCCTTACCTGTCTTGGTTCTGACTTTGGTCTCCAAAATGGAGTCCTAGGTCGAACCGACGCCTACTGTTCCCTCGACGGGGAACGCGTCCTCACCTACTCCTCTCGGGAGAATTTACCTGATGCCAACCGTTCCTCTGGTTGGACTTTTGCCTGACGGTCCTTTGTCAGGTCTTGTAAACTGGTAGTCCTTCGCCAGTTGCCTAGCAGTCCTTCGCTAGGGCTTGGATACTGGCAGTCCTTCGCCAGGTTGCCTAGCAGTCCTTCGCTAGGGCTTGGATACTGGCAGTCCTTCTCCAGGTGCCTAGCATTCCTTCGCTAGGACTTTGCTACTGGCAGTCCTTCGCCAGTTGCCTAGCATTCCTTCGCTAGGACTTGGTTTCCTGGCAGCCCTTCGCCAGGTGCCTAGCAGCCCTTCGCTAGGACTTTGTTTCCTGGCAGCCCTTCGCCAGGTGCCTAGCAGCCCTTCGCTAGGACTTTGTTTCTGCACACTCAAGTAACAACATTAGATCACCAAAAACACTTAACTTTGAATCCTTTGCCAATATCAAAACAAGGTTCGATATGGTGCTTCCTGCACCAACATGTATTTCCTGTGTATAGGATTTCAGACTGAGACCTAGTATACTGAGGACTTGGGGAGGGAGGTATGTGTATCTATCATACACCATCCTTGCATTGTTGCATGCCGGCGATCAGCGACTCCCTTGTGGTTGAGCCTATCGTCTTCCGGTACATGATATGCGCACACGGCCACTCATGGGTTAGTGGATACCGTAGGATGTGTGCATTTGCCCTGTATTGCTCCGTTCGGCCACTATTTGGAGGGTGAGCCCAGGCGTGGTAGCAGCCAGGGATCCCTTCTCGTACTGAGCCATGAGGATGTTGATGCAGTCTGGTCCGATTGTTGTTTTGGTGTTGACAACGATTTAAGTTTGGTTGAGTAAGAATTGATGAAACCCTGGTGAGTGAAGCCAGGTCCTAGCGAGTGAAGCTAGGTGAAGAAAATCCTGGTGAGTGAAGCCAGGTCCTAGCGAGTGAAGCTAGGTGAAGAAAATCCTGGTGAGTGAAGCCAGGTCCTAGCGAGTGAAGCTAGGTGGAGAAATCCCGGTGAGTGAAGCCGGGTCCTGGTAAGTGAAGCCGGGTGACTGAAACCCTGGTGAGTGAAGCCAGGTCCTAGCGAGTGAAGCTAGGTGGAGAAATCCCGGTGAGTGAAGCCGGGTCCTGGTAAGTGAAGCCGGGTGACTGAAATCCCGGTGAGTGAAGCCGGGTCCTGGTAAGTGAAGCCGGGTGACTAAAATCCCGGTGAGTGAAGCCGGGTCCCGGTGAGTGAAGCCGGGTGACTGAAACCCGGTGAGTGAAGCCGGGTTGAATTGAATTGAGGCTGGATCGGTCGGGAGATCGGTTGGCACGGAGTCTCTTTGGAGGATCGATCAGGTGACCGATCCAGGGAAATCCAAGGAGCCTGATCGTTCTGGTGAACGATCAGGGAGAGAACAGAAGGTTTTCCAACCTTTCTGTAGGAGGGAGAAGACCCTGATCGGTCATACGGACCAATCAGGGCCCTCCTGGACCGATCAGGGACTATCCTGATCGGTCCAGCTGCTCCATGATCGGTCAGTATGACCGATCAAAGGTGTTCCCTGATCGGTCACTGACCGATCAGGTGCGTTGAGACTCTAAGGCCTGAAACACTGATCGTTACATTGATCGTTCTGATGAACGATCAGTGAGTAAGAGCCCAAGAGGGAGAAGACCCTGATCGGTCTTGGTGACCGATCAGGGCCCTCCTGGACCGATCAGGGACCACCCTGATCGGTCCAGCTGTTCCATGATCGGTCAGTGTGACCGATCAAAGGTGTTCCCTGATCGGTCACTGACCGATCAGGTGCGTTGAGACTCTAAGGGCCTGAAACCCCTGATCGGTCTTTGACCGATCAGGAACTTTCTCTGATCTATCAGGGTGATCGATCAGAAAGTCACTGGATCGATCAGATAGATATCTGATCGATCAGGACTCATATTGATCGGTCGGGTGGATCGATTAGTATCTGAAAACTGTAATTCAAATTGAAGTTTCTTCTACTGTCTTCTCATTCACGTCAAGTTCTTATTGCTATAACGTGTTCCTGAGTGTTGTGCAGGTAATGCAGGATAACGCAAGAAGTACTTCCGTGAATCAAACTCTCTACTCTGAGTGTAACGGGTTTCTGATTTTCTGCCAAGGGCAGTTGGAAACTTCAGTCAGAAATGGGCAGACTGAGGTCGTGGGTGAGCAGCTTGCTGCACGCGGCTGGTCCTAGGGTCGTGGGTGAGCAGCATGCTGCACGCGGCTGGTCCTAGGGTCGTGGGTGAGCAGGGAATGTGCTACACACGTCCGATGTCCTGAGTTGAGTTGAGATATATCAGATGTGAAGAGAACAGAAAAGCTAACATTTGCGAAATTCAATTCTGATCAGTGAAATCCTCGAGCTCGAAAAGAAGTGTTGCGACTCCATCAGCAAGCAGACAACGCAAGAAGGAAAGCTGAGTGAAGGCTATCTTGTGGTTGTGTTGTAAGTGGTGGGGTGTAAAACTGTCTTCTCGCGCTCTGTAAGCTCCTTCGTCTCTGTGCTTTATTAACATACTGTTAAGACAACTGTGTGGAGAGGTTTCTCCACCGAGAAGGAGACTGTGATATCCGGATTTCCGGGGCTTGATCTGCCGACGATCAAGGGATCGCCCACCTTACGGGCACGCCAAGGAGTAGGGGCAAGTTATCCCCGAACCTTGTAAATCCACTGTCTTAGCTTCTGTTTGTGTTTATTTCTGTTATTTTCCGCTGCTTGCTAACCTGAGTGCAGACAAGAAGTAATCAAAGAGTAAAAATCTCTTGTCGTGGCTATTCACACCCCCCTCTCTAGCCCAACAAGTGGTATCAGAGCGGGGAGCTCTTCTTCACGGCTTAACATCCGAGAGCTAAACCTGATGGCTTTGAGAGAGGGTTTCAGCACCAACAGACCTCCCTACTTCGATGGCTCAGATTTTCAGTACTGGAGATCGCGAATGGAATATTACCTGAAGACAAGCATCCAAATGTGGTTTGCTGTCAAGAAGGGTTTCTCCCCTCCAAAGGATGCAGAAGGAAAAGAGCTCGAGTTCTCGAGCTGGTCTACTGAGCAAGTCAGAAAGGGAGAAGCTGATGCAAAGGCTGTGGTCACCTTGCAATGCGGTATGACCAAGGACCAACTGATAAAAGTTGGCCCCTTCACAAGTGCTAAGGATCTCTGGGACAAACTCAGAGAACTTCATGAAGGAACTCAAGACACCCGAACAGCTAAGAAGGATCTCCTTCTTAGCCAACTTCAAAACCTTTCCATGGGAGAAAATGAGAAGGTAAGTGAGCTTCATGGAAGGTTCAAGGAGATACTCAACGGCCTCCATTCCATCAGTGAAAGGGTAGACAATCGCGACCTCGTAAGGTATATTCTTAAAGCTTTTCCTAGAAGTGCCTTGTGGGCATCCATGGTGGATGCTTACAAGGTATCCAAGGATCTTTCCATTATTAAATTAGAAGATTTATTCTGTGAGATGGAATTACACGAGATCGCTAACCAAAGCCCAAAAGAGAAAGGGTTGGCTTTTGTGGCAGGGAACAGAAGACAAAAGAAGGAGAAGAAGAAGGAGCAGAAGAAAGAAAAGGTGGAGTACTGCCATGTGGCTTTAGTGGCACTAGATGAGCCAAACAAGGAGAGTGATAGCGAATCAAGCTCCTCAACCGCGCCTTCATCATCTTCGGATGATGAAGAGGTAATCTCTCCAGAATTAGATAAATGTTATAGGACCATAGCATGTTTAACGGATTTGTTAAAGAAATCTAAAAAGAAAGTCAAATCATTAAAATCGGAGGTAGAACAGTTGAGAACCTCTAAGGATGAGGTAAGTAATGACTTTCATGATGAGTTCCTCAAGGATGAGAACAAGACTCTTAGGAGCGAAATTGAAAACCTCAAGAATATTCTTCAGAAATTTTCAACTAGCTCTAAAACCTTAGATATGATTCTAAATTCCCAAAAAGCAGTTTATAACAAGGTTGGGTTGGGTTACCAACCTAAAGAATCAAGTTTCATGTCACTAATGTCTAGGACTCGTGTTAGACCAAATCATACTTCTAAGGGTCAAAAAGTTCAAAAGAAAATGACTAAGGCTTGGGTGCCAAAGTCAGTTGTTGTAGATGCTTTAGGTCCCAAAATTTGGGTACCTAAAACCTCCATCTTTAGAATTGTATAAGCATGGGTTGAGGGGGAGCATGTATCAACATGAGTGGTTGATATTTGGTCCTCCAAAACATATAACCATTCCTAGTTAGGAATGAGCTTACCATTTCATCAAATTCATATGAATGGCTTAGGTTGACACATAACTTACTCTCGCCATGGGTTGTCTTGGATAGTTAGGTTTCTTGTTGCAATTTATGTTTTCTTGTATATGTTATACATCATGAATGCATGCCAATTTTGGTTAAGAATAAGATGAACACATGTTTTGGTACTAATTTGATACAAGCATGTTTTTGAAAGTTTGACCACAGTGTTATTTGTATTATGAAATCTGATCATATATATATTGATACATGCTGATCATATTTTGAAAATCTGATTTTAAGTATCACATTTTGATAATTGTTTGATTAAGTGAATTATGATGAACAAAGCTCATTTAGGGAGAAAATCTAAGTGAATTAGGAGATAGAAACAGTTACTGAAAGTTTCTGCTTTTGCTGGTTTCTGAAACCTGAGTAAAATTGTGCGAAACTCCTAAATACCAAGCCTGATCGGTCCACCGACCGATCAGGACCTACCCTGATCGGTCACTGTGACCGATCAGGGATCCTCCTGATCGGTCTGGTGACCGATCAGTCCAATTATGATGTTCAATTGGTCAAAGAAGGGTAGAAATTTCTAAGATTTTTGATTTTCAGGAATGTTTCTGAAACATTAAGGATTAAATATCAAATTGATACAAACCTATGTTGGGATGTTCAAATTGATAAGAAAGGGTGTGTTGAGTCATGACTCTTAGTCTTAATGTCGTGTTTCGGAAATATTTCTGAAATAACGAATAGTAATAGAGTCTATGCCCCCGTTGAGGAATGCAAAATGTCAATGCAGTCTGATCAGGAATGTATCTGGTTTCAGAAATTTTTTTTAAATCTGATCGCTCCCCAGATTAACAAAATATTTCTGTATCAAATAACCATGATTCGATATCAGATACAGATGCATTCCTTACTTGACATATGAAACATACACATATGTGACCATGATATAGTTCGGTGTATGTTTTCAACCACTGTTATTGTCGTATGATGCATATACATTGTTGCCATGATACATTTATGGTATATGCCTCTCATATGCAAAACTTCTATCTTTGATTATTTCGGATTTTGGGAAGAGACCCTAGGTTGAGGGGGAGTTATGATTAAACTTAATAACCATACCCTTTTCGGTGTTTGACAAAGGGGGAGAGAATGGTTGATTAAGTTTAGGGTTTGTTATTGTAGGGGGAGGACTTTGATTCCCTTATGATAATTTAATTGACTCTGATTAATGAATACCTAAACTTAAATCGGGTTGCCAAACAACAAAAAGGGGGAGATTGTTGATGCAGTCTGGTCCGATTGTTGTTTTGGTGTTGACAACGATTTAAGTTTGGTTGAGTAAGAATTGATGAAACCCTGGTGAGTGAAGCCAGGTCCTAGCGAGTGAAGCTAGGTGAAGAAAATCCTGGTGAGTGAAGCCAGGTCCTAGCGAGTGAAGCTAGGTGAAGAAAATCCTGGTGAGTGAAGCCAGGTCCTAGCGAGTGAAGCTAGGTGGAGAAATCCCGGTGAGTGAAGCCGGGTCCTGGTAAGTGAAGCCGGGTGACTGAAACCCTGGTGAGTGAAGCCAGGTCCTAGCGAGTGAAGCTAGGTGGAGAAATCCCGGTGAGTGAAGCCGGGTCCTGGTAAGTGAAGCCGGGTGACTGAAATCCCGGTGAGTGAAGCCGGGTCCTGGTAAGTGAAGCCGGGTGACTAAAATCCCGGTGAGTGAAGCCGGGTCCCGGTGAGTGAAGCCGGGTGACTGAAACCCGGTGAGTGAAGCCGGGTTGAATTGAATTGAGGCTGGATCGGTCGGGAGATCGGTTGGCACGGAGTCTCTTTGGAGGATCGATCAGGTGACCGATCCAGGGAAATCCAAGGAGCCTGATCGTTCTGGTGAACGATCAGGGAGAGAACAGAAGGTTTTCCAACCTTTCTGTAGGAGGGAGAAGACCCTGATCGGTCATACGGACCAATCAGGGCCCTCCTGGACCGATCAGGGACTATCCTGATCGGTCCAGCTGCTCCATGATCGGTCAGTATGACCGATCAAAGGTGTTCCCTGATCGGTCACTGACCGATCAGGTGCGTTGAGACTCTAAGGCCTGAAACACTGATCGTTACATTGATCGTTCTGATGAACGATCAGTGAGTAAGAGCCCAAGAGGGAGAAGACCCTGATCGGTCTTGGTGACCGATCAGGGCCCTCCTGGACCGATCAGGGACCACCCTGATCGGTCCAGCTGTTCCATGATCGGTCAGTGTGACCGATCAAAGGTGTTCCCTGATCGGTCACTGACCGATCAGGTGCGTTGAGACTCTAAGGGCCTGAAACCCCTGATCGGTCTTTGACCGATCAGGAACTTTCTCTGATCTATCAGGGTGATCGATCAGAAAGTCACTGGATCGATCAGATAGATATCTGATCGATCAGGACTCATATTGATCGGTCGGGTGGATCGATTAGTATCTGAAAACTGTAATTCAAATTGAAGTTTCTTCTACTGTCTTCTCATTCACGTCAAGTTCTTATTGCTATAACGTGTTCCTGAGTGTTGTGCAGGTAATGCAGGATAACGCAAGAAGTACTTCCGTGAATCAAACTCTCTACTCTGAGTGTAACGGGTTTCTGATTTTCTGCCAAGGGCAGTTGGAAACTTCAGTCAGAAATGGGCAGACTGAGGTCGTGGGTGAGCAGCTTGCTGCACGCGGCTGGTCCTAGGGTCGTGGGTGAGCAGCATGCTGCACGCGGCTGGTCCTAGGGTCGTGGGTGAGCAGGGAATGTGCTACACACGTCCGATGTCCTGAGTTGAGTTGAGATATATCAGATGTGAAGAGAACAGAAAAGCTAACATTTGCGAAATTCAATTCTGATCAGTGAAATCCTCGAGCTCGAAAAGAAGTGTTGCGACTCCATCAGCAAGCAGACAACGCAAGAAGGAAAGCTGAGTGAAGGCTATCTTGTGGTTGTGTTGTAAGTGGTGGGGTGTAAAACTGTCTTCTCGCGCTCTGTAAGCTCCTTCGTCTCTGTGCTTTATTAACATACTGTTAAGACAACTGTGTGGAGAGGTTTCTCCACCGAGAAGGAGACTGTGATATCCGGATTTCCGGGGCTTGATCTGCCGACGATCAAGGGATCGCCCACCTTACGGGCACGCCAAGGAGTAGGGGCAAGTTATCCCCGAACCTTGTAAATCCACTGTCTTAGCTTCTGTTTGTGTTTATTTCTGTTATTTTCCGCTGCTTGCTAACCTGAGTGCAGACAAGAAGTAATCAAAGAGTAAAAATCTCTTGTCGTGGCTATTCACACCCCCCTCTCTAGCCCAACAGAGGAGATGAGAGCTAGACTCTCCCATTGCTTGGGGTAGGAGCGGAGTCTCCACCAGCATCCTGTCCACCCGGTCACTCAGGAGCAGTGATAGCAGGGTGCGTACAGTTGTCATAGCTCTACCCTTTCAGACGTCACCTATGACAGGTGTACGATGATCTGACTGGTGTCAGGGGTGACACATATCATTGCACCATGTGCATATTTTGCATCGTGCATTGTTTGCTGCACTTGATTTCTGCACTTGTTTGACATGCATATACTGGAGACTTGTTATCTGAGATTATATGTCTATTGGTATTCCATTGGTATTTATTACCCTCTTTTCAGGTTAGATGGATTCTGGTATGTATCTACCCAGTATTTTTAGTTCCAGTCTTTCCCTACTGTTGATATGAGACTGTATTAGCGGAACTCTTGTTGTTAGTATAACTTTCTATGCATATCTGTTGGGTATTCGCTGAGTTATGGACTCAACCCCGTTGCCATATATTTTTATTTCAGGTCGATGTCTGCCAGGAGAGCCCTAGCCGCCAGTCCCCAGCTCGAGAGGAGCTCTGTTTTGTTTTATTGATGTTGATTTGCGGTTATGGACCCTGTGTTATGTACCTTGCTTCCGTTGCCATGTTTTGGACATGTATTTCTATTTTATTCGATGGTATTGTACTTTTGAGTCCTATGTTGGACTTCGTGGGGTTTTGGCTTTGTTCCTGCCCCCTGGCTGCTCAGGTGAGTTCGTACTTTGGTTTTACGCTGGTTATAATCATTTAACTGTTGTTTCTGCATGGATTTGAGGCCTGAGGCCATTTAACTGCGTGGTTGTGCTATTTATATCTGTGTGTATGTGTAAATTGTCCGCCGGACAGGGGAGGTGCTGTCCGATTCTCTATTGGATCAGCGGCTCCAGGGTCTCAGGGCGTGACAATCAGTTGCGTAACTGCCACATTTTACCTCTTTAAGGGCGCCTTCCATACACCTAAGGCACCTTAAATCCAACTATGGTGCCTCCAATGCTGAAATATGATCTTCAGTATTTATGTACACAAAGACACACTCAGTTTATCTAAGGCGCCTTAGTATAAACTGAGGCGACTTAGGTTTCACCTGAGGCGCCTCGAATACTATTCATTCAAGGCTATTTTGTAGGATTGGATACACGTGAGAGGGGGTGAATCATGTGTATTTTAAAAACTCATCTTTTTCGATTTTAATAAAACTAGAGTACGCAATGGAAATCGCAAAATAAGAACACGAGTCAAAATAGAACGTAAGGGGTTTTACTTGGTTCGGAGCCTTCGACAACTCTTACTCAAGGTCCAGGTCCGTTAGACCTCTTTGATGGGAAATATACTATAACACACTTCCGGGAAAACTCCGAAAGAATAACTGAGTACAAAAGAATATTAGAGAAGTGTAACAAACCTATATTTCCCTTTTTGTAATAAAGTAAGTACAATAAAATAAATCGTTGCTCAACACAGTTCGTAAGAGTCTAGTTGCATTCGCGTGTTGGTGTCGGTCTTCCAGTAGTGGTTGGTCATAGTTGAGTCGTAGTAGAACCGATTACGAAGATAGGGAAGCAGAATGGTCGCTTAAGCTTGAATAGGGGTTGTATCTAGACAGCTGCTTGAAGAGTCCTTTTATAGGACATTAAGGGCACCCTAGTTTCCAACTAGGGTGCTTCAAATCTAAAAATCTAGTCCACACTTAGTCTTCACAACTTATCCAACTTAGGGTGCCTTCAATCTAACATACCTTTAGCTGATTGAAGGCGCCTTAGATCCCATCCAGGGCACCTCTAGTGGCTGAAATCTGATCCTCGTTGTTTCTGCGCGAGGACACCCTCGGTCTGAGCTGAGGCGCTTCTAGTTAGATTGGTGGTGCCTCGAACATTATTCATCCGAGATAAATTTTACAGTTTAGACCCTACAAAACAACGTTAGTCCAGAAATAAATATTTACCCTGTAAAACAAAGTTAATATATTATAAATATGGTAAATAAAATTAGTATTAATTAGATCTTGTCTTCCCAAGACCGGGATCTAGTTAAGGCCTCAGCTTAGAGCTTCGAAATGGTTCTAAGCTGGACTGTGTCTAAAGTCCCACCGGGGACTCGTCCTCATTGGATCTCTCCTTCAGTGACTTACCATTTGCAGATTGACTCAGCTAGGGATGGCAATTTTCCCCACGGATTTGGATATCCGCGGGGAAAATCCGAAACGGGGCGGGTTTGGGGAGGTATTATCGGGTTTGGATTCGGGTTAGGGGATTTTTAAAAATCCCCGAAATAGATTGGGGCGGGTATGGGGATGCTATCTCCATCCCCGAACCCGCCCCGATATCTTTAATAATAATAAAATATTAATAATTATTAAAATAATTCAATAATATTAATATTAAAGATGTGTGAAAACCCTAATGAGTATCGCTCACTAGTCACTCGCCGCCTTCCACAAGTTGGAAATCCCATTGTTTTTACAACCATAATTGGGAAATCCCATTTTTTTTTAACTTGGAAAAAATGAATATTTCAAGTGGGGATGAGGACGGGGATGGGGACGGGGATGGAGATTTACTCCCCGTGGGTTCGGGGACGGGGATTCCCCGATTAAGTAGAGGCGGGGATGGGGACGGGTTCGGGGATGGAGATTTACTTCGGGGACGGGTATGGGGACGGCAAACCCGTCCCCGACCCGCCCCATTGCCATCCCTAGACTCAGCTTCTTGATCCACCAGGTCTTCCTGCCAGCTGTCTCATTTGGGCTTCAACTAACTATCAGGTCCCGCGAACCTAGCTGAACTTTATGTCAGGTCTCAACCAACCTGGGCTTCAGCTAGTTGTCAGGCCCCGCGGAGCCAACTGAACTTCCTGCCAAGTCTTAACCAACCTACGCTTCAACCTGATGTCAGGTCTGTTAGATGTGTATACTAAAAGACTTGTTCTTTATATATATATATATGATCATCTATATGTTAGTGATATGAGAGAAGTGTCCTAAGGCAATCGCCTTATGATTGTAAACATTTATTTTTAATAAATGATAATTCACTATTTGAGTATACATGTTTGTGTATTTGATTGGGATCTTAAACTCATATACTGAATGCCCGCAATACAATTCACAGCATAAGAGAATTTGTGATGGGATCACAACTAGTGATTATCTCTAAATGTGCAATTGTGAAGTATTGAAAATATCCCTGGTCGATGAATTGATAAATACGGACACTATCAATTCTGTTGAGACTAGCATGGGTTATTCTCTAATCAGCTGATTCTCACTGGCTGGTGACATTGGGATGTCCGGAGATAAACATGGATGCTAGTTAAGGGAACTAGTTCATTGGAGTGACTAGCTGTAAAACTTCATATAGTAATCTACATATAGATATGTCAATGAAGTTCTTACTGCAACTTAAGTGCGATGTTCCTTTGACTTGCGGTGTTCAAGTCATCTTGGTCATGGAGATTTATACTTTAACATCTTAAGCAAGCATCTCCAAGGAGGTGTGGACCCAGGATGATTGGGTATAAGCCGAAGTGCCCGAAGATGTTTGAACAACCTACAAAGGATTCACCACTCCTTGCGAGGAGATGTATACCCAGGCCTATCGTCGGATTGTTACTCAAAGCCTCTGGCCAGAGCATATCATGTTTAGAGTATGAGTCTCTTAAATACATGAGAGTAATTAGAAATCCAAAGGACGAGAAAGACACTACTTGGGCTAGGTGTGACGTAGTCAGTCTAGTGGGGACTGACACAAACAGACCATGTCCTGAACCAAGTGGGTATAAGATGGTGAAGGGAATGTGGCACGATTCATTAGAGCTGCTGAAGGGTTTCAGAATTACTTCTGAGGTCAACCGTTGATCTTTCGATTAATTGGGAGTCATGATGTACTACTAGGTGCCACTCATGATCGTTCTATAATTGGTTGATTATAGACGGCCAACATAAATTGAAAGCCTATTTAGTCACATGCACTACGAGTAATCCGAGGGATTTAAAACGAGTTGAAAATTGGATTTTCCGATCAAGAGAAATAAGTCGAATCTGAGTTAATCAGAGGCGCAACGGAAGCTAAAAATGACTAAGTCTTTTGAAGGCTTATTGGGCGAATTAAATGAGTTTAATTCGCGATGGGTTCGGCACGGTTTGGCCGGCCAAAGAGGGTGCCCACCCTCTTTGGTTTGGCCGACCACCACTTGGGGAGAAAACCAATTTATTTGGTTTAATTAATAAAATAAATCTAGCGCGATTTGTTTTATAAATTATGGATAAATAAATTTGTATAAAGAAATTTATATAAATAAATTTATAGAAATTTATTCTTTTTATGGAAATTAAAATGATCCATGGAATGGTTTATTTTAATTTTATAAAATCAATTATGAATTGATTTTTCCATAATAAGAAAATTTATAAATTTCTTGTAAAATTTATTCCATAATAAAAGGAGAGATGTATTTGTTTTATTATAAAGTTAGTTATAATAAAACTTGGCATAAACGGAATAATTCATAAGAAAATTTATAGGATAAATTTCTTATGAAAATTCCGTTAAGAGGGAGACTTGGCAAGGGAGATGCTACTATATAAAGGAACCAAAGGCAAGCCTTTAATTCCCAATTGAGTAATCAAGAGATCTAGTAGTTCTCTCCCTCTCTCTCTCTCATTCTCTTCCCTTCTCTTCCCCTTAGGGCCGGCGCCCAACTCCTCCCCCTAGGGCCGGCGCACAACCACCCTAGGGCCGGCGCACCACCCTCACATCCTCTAGAGTTGGTGTGAGCAACCACCATCAAGAAGGTGCCAAAGAAGAAGAAGAAGAAGAAGAAGCGGGTCGCATCTCCTTCCTTCCCGGAATTTAGATTCCGTTTCTTGGTGGTTAGTTTCCTTTCTTCTCTCTTGATCTTCTAGTTGTGCCTTTAGAGAATCTAGTGGTTCTCGTCGGCACAAAACTCGTGACTTTGCGAAGTCATCCCAAAGAGAACTCGGCGTGGACGCGAATAGAGGCGGAGCTTCCAAGGGACGCTACGGTTGGATCTCGTCCCTTACTTCGAGTTACGCGAGGTACTAAGTAAATTAGTTTACTTTTCCGCAAAGTTTTAATTTATGATCATGTCCACACATCATAAGGTTGCATGCTAGATACGTGGTTAAAATAATTTAAGAAATTATTTTATGCTAATTCTTCCGCTGCACGTAAAAATTTAAAATTTTACGAACCCGTATCCTTGTCAACATGCACCCGGTCCCAACACTATATTTTGAAAAGAGAATCACAACAACACAAGATACATATTTATATTAGTATATGCATAAAAGTCCTTTACTTTACATTGTAGATAATATGGTGTGTGGTGACACACAAAAGATCATGTTATCAGTTCCTTGTATAGTATAAGCAGAGGCTCATAGTCGAGATGAGATTGGACAAACCATCGGGATGGTTGTAGTGTAATTAGATGTAGTTTGTCTTGACCATAGAATTACACTAGTGTGCTTTGTGTGCATTGAGCAGGACCAAAACCAGAGGTCATCCAATTTGTACTGACTTGATAATTGGATTGGACCTCGGATTATTATGGAGTACAATCTCTAAATCCTAATAAAATAACGGGCATGTATAGTTAATATTTATTTCTTTGATTTAGTAATGGACGAGATTTATTCTGCTAAATCGATAGGCCCGATAAGTTGGGAAATAATATTAATTATATGGTGTACCGTTGATTATTGACGGAATCCGTGTCCTAGTGAGTCGGGATGATGAAGCCCCCTTGATGAGCTCATAAGGTTTATCATGTTAAACCCTGTAGGTGGATTTGATCCAACATGATGATAAGGTTGAGTGGTACTAGTCAAGGAGCCAGAAGTTGATTAATTAAAATTATCAGTAATTTAAATTAATCAATGAACATTCGATATCTTAAACACGGGGGGATGGATGTGCTCATAATAGGTGGAGCTCATATGAAAATATGGGGTTGGTGAGGAAGTTCAATGGAGACCCTTTAATGGAATGGATCTTCATTAATGGATTGGTTTTAGATCCATTAGTGGGCCAAGACCCAACTCCTCCTCTTGGTCCTTTCCTTAGCCCTATATATACCCCATGGGATCAAGAAACCAAGGCTTAATCATCCAATTAATCAACCCAATGCCTCACTCCTCTCCTCTCTCCCTTCTCTCTCCTAGGGCATCCGGCCGCCGAAAGGAAGAGGAGAACTTCTTCTCCTCTTTTCTTCCTCCTTCCTCCACCATCACTTGGACGAGGCTTACATAGACAAGGAAGAGACCCCCTCTTCCTTTTGTGGTGCTCGGCGGCAAGGGTGGAGTGACCAACGGCCGGTGGGAGGCGGCGCAAGGAGGGATTGCGACGACGCCGCAAGCTTGGAGAAGGAGAGTTTTTCGGCCAGGTTTTGGTTGGAGAGAAGCTTGATTCTCTTCCTCATCCTCTTCTTCACCTTCCTCCCTAGGACTGCCTTGTGGCCGGCGTGAGTGTGGTGGCTCTCGGTGGCTGGCGGCACAAGGTATAGGGGAAGGTGGCCGGCGGTTCCAAACCCTAGGGTTAGGGTTTGATTTGGCTTGAAGAGGTGGTTCTTTGGAGAGCCTTGGTGATCCCTGGTTCTCGATAGCTCATCGCCCACACGACATCCGGGAGGGGAGGGACATAAGGTAGAAGGCTACCAGGTAAAGGAAAGTATAATCTTCTTCCTTGGCTCCTTTGTTTTAGTCTCGTCATTTCATGTGGCAATGTTAATTAATTATCTTGTTTAATTATTTGTTAATTAATAGTTGATAATTAATTAATAGACGCCGATTATAAACACAAAAATTGGCAATCCACTCGTCGTTTTTTTCGTGGTTGTTTGGTTAGGAGAATTACAAGGCTCGATCTTTGTGATTGGCCAAGTTGTAATTTGTACCGAACAATACGATGACGAGATGGTCGTTGGGAGACGGGTCTCCATTCGGATTAATTTTTAATCAGTAGACATGGAGAGGTCTCTCAAGGACGACCAAGTATTCGCTAGGGAAACCCGCCAAGCCATACCCAACAAGGTCATAAGCCTTCAATCCTGCACACTTGGTAACAAGGTTAGATAAATAGCATACTTAACTTTTAATCCTTTTATCATACATCAAAACCTGAGTTTGACAGTTAGTGCAAACTGCACCAACAGTAATCTCCCTCTTTTTGATGTAATGACAATATATGTTAAAATTAGAAAAATAGATAGTGATAACAACATAATGAATAACATAAATAAGCATGATAATTCAAATTATCAAAATAATGTTGTTAGGGTTCTTGAGTTTTATATTTTCTAATATTTAACCCTTACCCTCCTCCTTTGTCATTCATCAAAAAAAATAATAAGTAACAACCAGAAATAATCACCAACATTGTATAAAATAATGACTAAGTTAGAGTTGAATCAAATTTTGGGCAGAAATTCAAATACTTAAACAAAGTTTTTAAAAAATTCAAAGATAATTTTCTATCATTTTTCAAGTAAAAATAAGTCCAAGAGAAATATTTTTAAAAAAATTCTAACGATAACAAATATTAAAAAAAAAGTTTGCAAATAACTTTTCAAAGTATTTTGTATTTTCAAAGATAACTTTTCAAAGATCTTTTGAAACATACATATTTTCAGGTCAAAATATTTTCAAAGAACAAGTTTAGATTTTTCAATCATTGTCAAAGGAAACGAATGACTTTCTAATGCCAAAAAGAAAAAAAATGTAAATGATTTTCCAAGCATTTTTTAAAGCAAAAGATAAGACATTTCAAAAGTTAAAGCATTTTTAAAGGTATTATTTAAAAAAAAAATTCAATTTTTTTTAAAAAAAATATACTTCAGAATAACTTTGAAAAATAAAACTAAGTGTAATGATTTTTCAAAGATAGTTTTGAAAATTATATTTTCAAATATTATTCAAAAGATATTGTTCGAAAAATATTGTAAAGAAAAGTTTAATCTTTTAATTAGGACTCCTCTTAACCTAACATGAATTTAAAATTCTTTATTAGCTATAAAGTAAACTTTTTATCGTGTCCAAGGGATAAACCCGTATAAACCCAAAACTAAAAGAACAAACAAATTTTTTGAAAACATGTATTTTTTTTTTCAAAATAAAAGTTTCAACAAAAACTATTTTCAAGTTTACTTTGCAATAAATGTTTGTAAGGCAATTTTCAAAAGCGATATTTCAAAAAGACAAAAAATATATTTAAAATAGTTATAGAAGTATTTTCAAGGATTTTTCAAGAAGATATATTCAAGAAGATATTTTTAAAAATATTTTCAAGGAATTTAAAAAGGTTTTGCAAGAAAAGATTTGGAAAAACATGATTTTTCAAAGCATTTGAATTCTCTTAAAAATTAATCCTCCTCTTAACTTACCATAATCATCTAAAAATGTCCTTAAAATATCTAACCTTTAGTTACTAATTAACTACCCAAATCATAGTATCATTACTTGGTTAGTCAAGTTAAATAATAATATCTAGCATGGCTTTCAAAAAAGGTTTACTTAATATGATCACTATCAATTTGTATTTTATGCCTAGACTTATTTAGATGTGTTGATATAAGCATCTGAAGTCCAGGTAATACCCAATGTATCTCATATCATTTTGAGTTTTTGCAAACACAAACAAGGTAAGCCTAATGTATTTTATGAGATGTGACTGCCTAAAATTATAGGCTCATACTTTTCTAGGAGGAAAACCTAGGTTAAGTCCATAACTTTTGAAAACAAAACAAGATTAGTTTTTTGAAAGATAAGTTTTGAAAATTGAAAAAAGATAAAATTTTTGAAAAACAATAAGTTTTGAAAATTAAAAAAGAATAAGATTTTTGAAAAAATAATAAGTTTTGGAAATAAGATTTTTAAGAAACAATAAGTTTTAAAAATTGAAAAAGCATAAGATATTTTTTTAAATATCAAGTTGGATTTTGATTAAGTTTGAATTTTAATTAGGGTCAAAATTAAATTAAGGTTAAACTTGAATTAAGTTAAAATTGAATTAATATCAAATTTTAATTAAAGTTAGAATTGAATTAATGCCAAATTTTAATTATGGTTAAATTTTAATTAAGATTAAAATTGAATTAAGGTTAAATTTTAATTAAGGTTAAAGTCGAGTTAAGTCAAATTTTAATTAAGATTAAAATTGAGTTAAGGTTAAGGATACAATCAACAAGTTCTCAGTCGAACTTGATTGTCTTTCTCAGAATCTTGAAGAAAGGCAGGGTCCTGTCGGCAGACTTGGAGATGACTCTGAACAAGGTTGTGATCCTGTTGTTCAACCTCTGTACCTCCTTGAAGTTGCGAGGGGAGGGCATATTGAGGATGACCTTCACTTTGTCTGAATTGGCCTCAATTCCCCTCTTTGTCACCATGTACCCTAAGAACCGACCACTCTTCACTCCGAACAGACACTTGCCCAGGTTCAACTTCAGCCTGTTCACCCTCAGGGTGGCGAAAGTCTCTTCTAGGTCGGCTATCATATCTTTCCCCTTGTCTGTCATGACCAGGATGTCATTATATAAACTTCAATGTTTCTCTCGATCTGATGCCTGAAGACCTTGTCCATCATCCGTTGGTAGGTTGCCCCAGCGTTGCGCAATCCGAAAGGTGTGACGTTATAGCAATATGAGTCATCTGCCGTCACAAAGCTGACCTTTTCTTGTCTTCTAATGCGAGAGGAACTTGGTGCTACCCCTGGTAGGCGTCCAACATGGAAATAAACTCACAACCAGAGGTGGAATCTGTTGGATCGAGAAAGACCGATAGAGGGGGGGTGAATATCGGAAAATGTTCGGATTTAACAGAAAGAGCAGTTACGCAGCGGAATAAAATCAAACAACGCAAACACCAGTAGTTTACTTGGTTCGGAGCCTGGGTCGACTCCTACTCCAAGGCCCACGGTCGTTGACCGTTTACTTTGGGCAATTCTATAATGCGCAAAACGGTTACAGAGTAAGATTACAAAAATGACTGTAAATAGAAAATTACACTCTGTTTTACCAACTCCCGGTGTAGATCGAGTTTCGGTGCAGCGGGAGGTCGACGACGCTTCGGACTTGAGTTGGGAAGTTCCTGGAGCAGAGCGTAGTCGTCAGAGCGTTTGGAAGCGTTGAATGAAAGCGGTGTTGAAGCTAGGGGTCGAGGGGTGCTATTTATAGCACCTAGGGGCGCCCTGGTCGTCGAGGGCGCCCTGCCACGTGTCATCCGATCCGTGCTTCGCTCGGTCAAGAGTTATCGCACCGGAATAGGGATGAGGTTTGACCTCTGGGGCGCCCTGGTCGCTGAGGGCGCCTTGGTTGACCCGGTCTTCTCGGCTGGATTGAGTTGAAGCTTCGCAGAGAGAGCTGGAGGCGCCTTGGCTGCTGAAGGTGCCTTCACTGACGAAGGCGCCTTCGCTGCTGAGGGCGCCTTGCCCAGTAAGCAGCTGAAGCCTATTTTGCTTCGCTTGGTTCTGGTTCACCTTGAGGACGCCCTGGACACTTAGGGCGCCTTACTCAGCTGTTGCCTCACTCCTTTGAGGCTCTCTGAGTTGCAGACACACGTCCCTTTGGTCCTGCATCAAGGGTTAGTCCAAAACACAACAAAACAATAATTATTTTATACAGCCTTAGCTGTCTTGGTTCTGACTTTGGTCTCCAAAATGGAGCCCTAGGTCGAACCGACGCCTAATGTTCCCTCAAGGGAAACGCGTCCTCACCTACTCCTCTCGGGAGAATTTACCTGGTGCCAACTGGCTCCTCCAGTTGGACTTTTGCCCGGCAGCCCTTCGCCAGGTCTTGAGTACCAAGCGGCCCTTAGCTTGGTGCCTAGCGGTCCTTCGCTAGGTCTTTACTTCTGGCAGCCCTTCGCCAGGGCCTAGCATTCCTTCGCTAGGGCTTGTCCATTCTGGCAGTCCTTCGCCAGTGCCCAGCATTCCTTTGCTAGGTCTTTTCCTGTCTAGCAGTCCTTCGCCAGAGCCTAGCATTCCTTCGCTAGGGCTTTTCCTGTACACTCAAGAAACTTGTTAGACAACAAGAAAGACTTAACTTTTGACCTATGTTGTCATTATCAAAACACAGGTTTGACTTAGGTGCATTTCTGCACCAACATGGAAATAAACTCACAGCCAGAGGTGGAATCTACCAATCTATCTATCTGAGGCAAAGGGTAGCTGTCTTTAGGGCAGACTTTATTTAAATCTCGAAAGTCAATACAAACCTGCCATTTACCCCCGGGCTTAGGGACAAGCACTACATTAGCCAACCAAGTTGGGAATTGAACTTCTCTTATGTGACCAGCCTTCAGCAACTTGGTGACCTCCTCTCTGATAGCCTTGTCCTGCTCGGGCGCGAAATGTCTTCGTCTCTGCTTCACCGGTCGAGCCCCGAGGGTCACATGCAAGCGATGTGCGGCCAAGGCTGGGGGGACTCCTTTGATCTCCTCGGTAGTCCACGCAAACATGTCCCGATGGTTCTGCAAGCAGTCAATCAGACGACTTCTCAACTTCGGCGTAAGGTCAACAACGATCTTTGTAACTCCCTTGTCTATTGAGGGTGTATATGAACTTCTTCACTTTCGACCTCCCTCCATTTTTCTCTGGGCCCCTCTTCCTCTCGGGGGTTGCCGAGGTCAATTTGTAGAGCTTCATCAGCCTTCAAGTCTTTGCAGGCTTCAAACTTGGCCTCCCTGCTGTAACATCGTCGGGAAGTCAGTTGATCCCCCTTGACTTCGGCTACTTGCTCACCCACCGGGAACTTGATCTTTTGGTAGTAGACTGAGACCACCGCCGAGAATATGCTGAGTGCTGGGTGACAGCCCCAAATATACTAGATTAAATTGTCACGAAAGTTGGGACCATCAGATTTAAATGTAAATGAAATGCTGGAAACCCTTTTTACAATCAAAATCTGAAAATGTAATATAGGGGCCACAGGTCGTATTTTTCTCGGGGCTAGTTGACGTTGTTTGATTCACGCTTGTATTTAGGTGTCGTTTGTGAATTTGGGTTTCAAATCAAAATTGGGTTTTGGGTTGCAATTCGAAATGAAATCGCAATTAAAATACAAGATGAATGCCACTAAAACTTGATATGCAATGGAATAAAACCTATGTGCCAAATCTGATATGGAATGCTAAAACTAATACTAACAACTCTGAATTGACAACAATCGACTAAGCTTGAAAACCTTGCTATCAGTGAAAACCTTTTCTGAAATGAATGGATAAAATTCAGACCAATAGATAACTTCAGAAATGAACTGAACTGCAGCTTTCGTCAGCAAGAATTCAGAACTTGAATTTCAGAATTTCAGCTATAGATAAAATGTAAGAACAAGCAGAACAACTCAGATTCGCACATCCATCTCATGTTTCAGAAGTGATTCAAAGAACTAATATTCATTTACATATAATTCAGAAGCTTATCAATTCCTAATTGCAGAAGTAAACTGGATTGTGCAGAAATGAGGTCTGATGCGCAAGAAAGGGCTGATACAAGTTCAGAAATAACAATGCATGAATTGTTAAGTTGTTGCTTGATATAAACACAGAACCACACTGATCCAAGGCAAATGTTGCGAAACAAACCAATTAACTGCAGCTATCCTAAGCAATTAAAATCAGAAACAAGAATTCAGATGTTAAATTGATGTGCAGGAATGATCATGTGCAGAAATTAAATCTGCTGCTTCAGAAACATCTCATGTGCAGGAACTGAAACTGAAACCGGATACACTGAGTTCAGAAACTCACGAGCAAAAATAAGATCAAGTTCGCATAATCATAGTTCGGAAAGGATTAGAAGAACTTATGTGCACTTATCACAAAATTCAGAAACAAAGACTTAACTGCTGAATGGAGTTGATACGCAGCAAAAGGAGCTGAAAAAAATGGAATTAGAGTTGATACGCAAGCAGGAAAACAAAATTAACAGAAATTGAAATCGATCAATCCCTAAACAAGCTTCCTAATTACTTAACTGATTGGATTAAACCCTAATTACAGCAGAAACAAGGCATTAAACCAAGTTAACGAATCTGAAACAAAATGCAGAAACAGAACACGGCAGAAATGGAATTTAAGCTACAAACACTGAAATTTAACTATCTAAGCTACTCCTCAATCTTCCCTAAGCTCAAAATCTTCTTGGTCGTCAAGCAAGAGCCGGCTTCGAACCCCTAAGCACAGCAAATCAATGGAAATCAGATTGGATTAGTGAACTCTGCTCAAACTGCGCAAGCTGGGAATTTCCAATCCAAACGCTTCGATCTCAGTTTGTTGAGCTCCGATGATGATCTGGAGAAGACCTGAGCTCACCTGAGAACCCCTACAAGTGGCTCAGGTCGTCGGAAATTGGTTGTGCTGAGATTCCAACGCTCGGACCACAAAGCCACCGAAACCCTCAAATAGCTCTGTCCGGCGCGAATTCAAGCTGAATTCTCCAACAAAAATGACCTCCAAAGATCCAGAAGATGATCTTGATGAAGAATTGAGGGGTCGCGCCCCTTGAATTGAAGAAACAAGCTAAAACAGTGAAGAGAAAATGAAGAAGACGCAGAAGACGGCGGAGACGCGACAAAGGAAGAAACTGCTGCGTTTTTGATTAAATAGTTATCAACGGACGACCCAGATTGATCGGAGGAGATCCAACGGTAGATCTTGGTCTGATTTGAGCCGAACTTTTATGATGATGATCTGGGGTCAGGATCTGCCTTGTGGTAGCTCGGATCCTCCAGATGTGCAACGGATGGTCCAGATCAACTCTATCTGTGAATGGACGCTCTAGAGCCCTCCTTGCTTGATCCAACGGTTGATTGAGCTCTGATTTGGATGAAACCTTCAGATCTTGATCATAGAGCTTGATCAACCCTAACCCTAGCTCGGATTGCTTCAGATCATCCCGATGGCTCAGATCTAGCCGCTCTTGAATCGGACGGCCCGGATTAATCGTAGGCTTGATAATTCGATCCGGTTCACATCCGACTCAGGTTTGACCCAGTATGCCCTAGGTCCAGGATCCTTTCATGCCTACAAAAATATATCAAAAAATTAGTGGCCAAATAATCCAAAAATTATGTAATTTTGCAATTAAGTCCAAAATAAGATAAAGTTCCAAAACCTAGGGTAAAATCATAATTAAGCAATAAAAACATGGGTCAAACATGGATTTTAGCAATTAAAATAATCAATAAAATGGTGCTTATCAACTCCCCCACACTTAAGCTTGAGCGTCTCGCGAAACTACTAAATATGTATCCCCTAGATTTACTTAAGCATAATTAGAAACAAATGAAAAGAAATTACCTAAGGTTGTCAATTCTCATAAATCTAAGCTCTATGGATTAGTATCTTGTCCTTAAATCAACAACTTAGCCTTTTCATCAATCATGAATCATTGAGATAAATTTAAATCACTAGCCTTTCAAGGGAAGTTTTGGTGGCTCTCTCCTTAAATTCTAGCTTGATGATGGAAGTGGAGCTCACTCTCATACATATGTTTCTTGCACTACCATAGGCTTGCTTATTATCTAATCTCCACCATTAATCATGAATAGGATCAACATCTACAAAAACAAATGAAAAGCATAGAAAATGGTAAGAAGTGGAATAAAAACCAAGGAAATGGAAAAATTTGATGAAATGGGAGACTTGGTTGCTCAAAAAATGTTTCCAATGTGCCTTGCCCCATCTTAACAGTCCTCTAATGATATCCAAAAGTGTGGTGAAGTCCAATTGAATAATTGCCTTTGAATTGAATGAGAAACCCTTCCTTGATGTCCTTGTGCCAAGTTTGCCTATTGTGTGCCAACTTGTTTTGTTCCCTCTTCTTTCTTGATTTTTCCTAACTCACTGATTTCTGCAGCTCCTCCTTGTTTTATTCAGGATGTGATCAGCTTTCCCGAATCTAGTAGCATCAGTTAGTATTTGCACTCAAATGATACAAAACCCAATTTTCAGCCTCTTCTTGATACCAAACTGCATTATGGCAAATTAACTTCTGATTTTTCTCTTTTCCTTTCTTTCAGACTGTTTGCTCTTGTTTTTCTCTGCTTTCATTTTGTTGCTGCGTTCAATCAGCTGGTGTACCGAATGAATCTCCAACAAAGTTGATTGGAATCAGCTTATGTCTCATCAATTTCTGAGATTCAGTGTCCTTGCATTAGTTTACTCTGCATTTTCAGCTTGTAACTCATCTCTTCTTTTCTGCCCATAGCTGCATTTCCACCTTACTGCCCTTCAAAATAGCTAATGGCTGGTGAAGGTGGCTCTCTGATTTCTTCACAGCAGAGTTTGTATTAGTAAAACCAGAAGTTATATCAGCAAACTTGAGACATTTCTGCATTTGTTTAAACTTGATGATTTGCACTTCAATTTCAGAATTGTACAAGTTGGTTTCAGATTTCTGCAATTTCTACTTCAGATTCTAGCTCCACGGCATCATTGATTCTTCATCCTTGCTAAATTCTGATTCCTTTCCAAAGAAATTAGTACACAGGTACTTGTATCAATTGGTAGTGGAAGTCTTAAGTGTTCCACTCAAATTCAAATTCAGGACATTGAATTTCAGCCCCTTCCTTCATTGCATTTCGGAAATGACTTCACTGCAATTTTAACCACTGCCTTCACTGCATTCATGTGCTTCATTCCTTGATTCACTACATTCCTTCATTGCAACTTAATTTCATTTCAAGTTGATACCAGCTACTTGCATGGAAACCTTCCAATCTGATTTTTGTTTTTTTTTCTTTGCATTCTTAGCTCACCCTTTCCAATTTCAGCTTCATGGCAGATTCATTGCAAAAACTTTGATTTCTCCAGACAAATACATCACATGGTAATGGAGAGTTAAATACTTCACTAGGTAAGTTGATACATTGCCATTTTTTTTCTTTTTGGCACTGAATTTTTCTCTTTGACATGGTGCAGATTTTTTCTTTGCTTGCAACTTAAATCTTCAAAATATGATAAGGAAACTCAATCTCCAATTGCTTCCATCTCTTACTCATTTTCGAAATTCAAATTCAACTCATTTGGCACCTTTTGGCTTCAACTTGGCAAAAAAAATTCTTTTTTTTTTTGACATGAAATACATCCAAAACTTTAGTCACTCCCCCCACACTTAAATCTTTGTCCGTCTCGGGCAAAATAGCATTAGAAACATTCTAAACAACAAGTCCATAGAAAAGTGAGGGTAAGAGTAGGAAATAAGTAAAGAAAAATGGAATGAACATGATTTTTGCCAAAATTAAAATGGAAAGGTAAACAAAGGGATTAGCCTCTATAGATGTGATCCAATCATTGAAATATGATTTTGAAAGAACCTAAGCAAGTTCTAGAGTTCAATAACATGTGTGTCACAAATATAAGGCTAATTCTCACTAGGTAAAAATAATTCATCTCAAGTCCTCAATTAAGAATCTAAAACCAAGTAGTACTCAAGCATCCAAGAATTCATCCAATAGCTCAAACCCTAAGTTTTAACAACCAAATTTAATTTATTTTCAAAAGACTCTAAAATGCTATGGGATAACCTAGAGGGATACATTTATTTCTACTCATGCAAGAAAAAGTGCAAAAAGAAATAACACTGTATTTACAAGGACTCCTATGCATTCTACTCTACTCATGCATTTATTAGCAAGGACTCAATTTAAAGGAACATTCTAGAAGTCATAAAATGAAAAATGTGATAAAAGAAAATACAAGAAAGAACAATCTCCCCTTTATTCTGGTGGACGGAGTCTATCCAGAAGGAGCCTCCATCTTGGTAGTGGAGGAGTCTGGGTGGCTGAGAGATCTATGACTCCCCCACACTTGAACTGTACAAAAGATGGTTCAGGTGGCCTCAGGCGATTTAGGTTCAGAATCCATTGAAGGAATGGAGGGCTATGGATTAAAGTAAGATCATCTCCTCCTTCTTTCTGCCTTTTAGAAGTCCTTCCAGGAGGCTGGAGTCTATTCAGTTGGAGCACCCACTCCTGAAGTCTTCTGGACCCTGCAAAACAATGTAATACCTCTCTCAAGCGTTCAGGGTCAGAAAGAAATAAAATAATATCAGTCTCTACATAAAATGAATCCAAAACTGCATCATGTCCAATTAAATCAAATTCTGGTATCTCAATGAAATTTTCAAAATTATTTCCTACCAAATTTGCATCCAGATACTCATCACACATAAAGAAATCAATTTCTGGCTCATCAATAGAAATTTCACAATTATTTTCCATCAAGGGTGTATCAAGTAATATGTCACAGCCAATCAAATCAATCTCAGATATTTCCATAAGTTTCTCACATTCATTTTCAGCATAAGATATAACAAGAGATTCATCAAAATAAATAACATCAATTTCAGGCACTTCTAAAAAATTTTCACTAGCTATATTCATAAAAGATGTATCTAAAGATTCATCATGACAAACTACATCAATTATGGGTGCCTCTAAAATTATTTCGCTATCCATAGCAAGAGATGTATCAAGTAATGCAGTACGATCAATGAAATCAATGTTTGGTACCTCTATTGGATTTTCACAAACACTTTCTACACAAGGTATATCAATAAATTCATCAGAATCAATAAAATCAGTACTAGGTACCATTTTGAATTTTTCTGAACAAAGAGGAGAAATACTTACCTGAGCGTGCTGGAGAATACCTGAGGGTTCTATAATAGTAGATGTATCTGTGGCCTCCTCCTGGTCAAGTACATGCTCCTCTTCAGCCTCAAGCTCTGGTGGACAATCAACTGGTGATCCTTGGGTGCTTGCTTCCACCATGCAAGTCCCTACACTTTCTGGTTCATTCTCTAAATCTTGTGGTGGTCCCTGGGGCTTAGTGCAATCCCCTACACCTATGGAATCATCTCCTCTGCATGCTTCTTCTGTAATATCTGCAACAACAGTATCAGAAAAATTAGGACCACTAATAACACTATCATCACAAAATAAAAGTCTAGAATGGTCCTGTGGAGTTTCAATTTCTTCTTCTGGAGCTGAAAAATTTGGAATTGGATTTTGAATAGGAGTCTCCAGAGGAATGCATGCTGTAGGTGCCCAGACTTTAATGTATTCTTCTTCTTCTTCTTCTAAAATTGCAAGATCCATTAAAGAAAGATTTGGCCCTGCACTAGGGTCACCTTGAACTTGCATTTGATTCATTTGACTAGCAATTTGTCCAACGCCTCTTTCGATGTCTTGAAGCCTTTGCTGCTTTTGATGATATTGTACAACTTGTTGATAAATCTCCTCCATTCTTTGTTGTTGTGCCTCATTCTCATTAAGATTCTCAAAGCCTCCTTGGTTAGCATAGCTCCTTGACTGATTTTGAAAGGATGAAGTAGGCTGAAAATTTTGAGCTTGCTGATTTGGTTGAAAACATGGCTGTTGAGGCTGATTAAAGGGCTGATATTCTTGGAAACTTTGCTGGGAGTTGTAGCCTTGAAAGTTCTGATTTTGGTGTGGAAAATTCTGTGGCAAGGGCTGAAAATTCTGATTTTGAAACCCTTGGTTGTACGGCTGAAAATTTTGATTCAAGGGCTGTGTGGGATGATAAAATGGCTGGTTTTGAGGCGGATCTTGCTGAAATGTTTGATACACTTGCTGCCCCTGTTGATATGGCTGGAATTGAGGTTGAAATTGATTATTTCCATGCTGAAAATTTTCAAAAGGCTGCTGGAAATTTTGGTTAAAATGCTGAAATTCTTGCTGAAATTGTTGTGGTTGCTGAATTTGAGGCTGACAAAACTGATTTGGTTGCTCAAATTGGGGCTGATAGCTCTGAAATGGTGGCTGCCCATGCTGAAATTGTTGAAAATTTGGTTGACTTGGCTGCTGGAAATTTTGGAGAGGCTGAAATTGTGGCTGAGGTGGCTGAAATTGGTGTTGAGGTTGCTGAAATTTTGGCTGAACCGGCCTCTGGTAAGTAGATGACTGAGCTTTACGTTCTAGTTGGTAGTCCAACTCCTTTAACATATTTTTTAACTCCACCAGTGCATCCTCGAGCTCTGTTGACCCCATTTTGAATTTGCAGCCCTGTCACAAAACAAACAAGAAAAATGGCAGCACCCGTATACAAAAATAGAGCACAATAAAATAGAACCCAATGATATGTCTACAAGCATACAAGCAAAAATCAAACAAATCAACTAGTTGCTTCCCCGGCAACGGCGCCAAAAATTTGACAGCCCCAAATATACTAGATTAAATTGTCACGAAAGTTGGGACCATCAGATTTAAATGTAAATGAAATGCTGGAAACCCTTTTTACAATCAAAATCTGAAAATGTAATATAGGGGCCACAGGTCGTATTTTTCTCGGGGCTAGTTGACGTTGTTTGATTCACGCTTGTATTTAGGTGTCGTTTGTGAATTTGGGTTTCAAATCAAAATTGGGTTTTGGGTTGCAATTGGAAATGAAATCGCAATTAAAATACAAGATGAATGCCACTAAAACTTGATATGCAATGGAATAAAACCTATGTGCCAAATCTGATATGGAATGCTAAAACTAATACTAACAACTCTGAATTGACAACAATCGACTAAGCTTGAAAACCTTGCTATCAGTGAAAACCTTTTCTGAAATGAATGGATAAAATTCAGACCAATAGATAACTTCAGAAATGAACTGAACTGCAGCTTTCGTCAGCAAGAATTCAGAACTTGAATTTCAGAATTTCAGCTATAGATAAAATGTAAGAACAAGCAGAACAACTCAGATTCGCACATCCATCTCATGTTTCAGAAGTGATTCAAAGAACTAATATTCATTTACATATAATTCAGAAGCTTATCATTTCCTAATTGCAGAAGTAAACTGGATTGTGCAGAAATGAGGTCTGATGCGCAAGAAAGGGCTGATACAAGTTCGGAAATAACAATGCATGAATTGTTAATTTGTTGCTTGATATAAACACAGAACCACACTGCTCCAAGGCAAATGTTGCGAAACAAACCAATCAACTGCAGCTATCCTAAGCAATTAAAATCAGAAACAAGAATTCAGATGTTAATTTGATGTGCAGGAATGATCATGTGCAGAAATTAAATCTGCTGCTTAAGAAACATCTCATGTGCAGGAACTGAAACTGAAACCGGATACACTGAGTTCAGAAACTCACGAGCAAAAATAAGATCAAGTTCGCACAATCATAGTTCGGAAAGGATTAGAAGAACTTATGTGCACTTATCACAAAATTCAGAAACAAAGACTTAACTGCTGAATGGAGTTGATACGCAGCAAAAGGAGCTGAAAAAAATGGAATTAGAGTTGATACGCAAGCAGGAAAACAAAATTAACAGAAATTGAAATCGATCAATCCCTAAACAAGCTTCCTAATTACTTAACTGATTGGATTAAACCCTAATTACAGTAGAAACAAGGCATTAAACCAAGTTAACAAATCTGAAACAAAATGCAGAAACAGAACACGGCAGAAATGGAATTTAAGCTACAAACACTGAAATTTAACTATCTAAGCTACTCCTCAATCTTCCCTAAGCTCAAAATCTTCTTGGTCGTCAAGCAAGAGCCGACTTCGAACCCCTAAGCACAGCAAATCAGTGGAAATCAGATTGGATTAGTGAACTCTGCTCAAACTGCGCAAGCTGGGAATTTCCAATCCAAACGCTTCGATCTCAGTTTGTTGAGCTCCGATGATGATCTGGAGAAGACCTGAGCTCACCTGAGAACCCCATAAGTGGCTCAGGTCGTCGGAAATTGGTTGTGCTGAGATTCCAACGCTCGGACCACAAAGCCACCGAAACCCTCAAATAGCTCTGTCCGGCGCGAATTCAAGCTGAATTCTCCAACAAAAATGACCTCCAAAGATCCAGAAGATGATCTTGATGAAGAATTGAGGGGTCGCGCCCCTTGAATTGAAGAAACAAGCTAAAACAGTGAAGAGAAAACGAAGAAGACGCAGAAGACGGCGGAGACGCGACAAAGGAAGAAACTGCTGCGTTTTTGATTAAATAGTTATCAACGGAGGGCCCAGATTGATCGGAGGAGATCCAACGGTAGATCTTGGTCTGATTTGAGCCAAACTTTTATGATGATGATCTGGGGTCAGGATCTGCCTTGTGGTAGCTCGGATCCTCCAGATGTGCAACGGATGGTCCAGATCAACTCTATCTGTGAATGGACGCTCTAGAGCCCTCCTTGCTTGATCCAACGGTTGATTGAGCTCTGATTTGGATGAAACCTTCATATTTTGATCATAGAGCTTGATCAACCCTAACCCTAGCTCGGATTGCTTCAGATCGTCCCGGATGGCTCAGATCTAGCCGCTCTTGAATCGGACGGCCCGGATTAATCGTAGGCTTGATAATTCGATCCGGTTCACATCCGACTCAGGTTTAACCCAGTATGCCCTAGGTCCAGGATCCTTTCATGCCTACAAAAATATATCAAAAAATTAGTGGTCAAATAATCCAAAAATTATGTAATTTTGCAATTAAGTCCAAAATAAGATAAAGTTCCAAAATCTAAGGTAAAATCATAATTAAGCAATAAAAACATGGGTCAAACATGGATTTTAGCAATTAAAATAATCAATAAAATGGTGCTTATCACTGGGCATCCGAGGATGGCATTGTAGGATGAGGGTACATCCACGACCAGGAAAGGAGTCCTCCTCGTCCTCTCTAGCGTGTCATCTCCCAATGACAGGGACAGAGAGATTTGCCCTATTGGCTGCATTCGGTATCCAATGAAGCTGAAGAGTGGAGTAGAGACTGGTTGCATCTCATTTTCGTCGATCTGCATCTAGTCCAGGGCCACCTTTTACAGGATGTTCACAGAACTACCTATATCCACGATGACACGCTTAACTTCATAATTAGCTATGTGTGCGAGAATTACCAAGGCATCCTCGTGAGGGGTCTCCACGTCGTCTATGTCATCTGGGCTGAATGAGATGACGGGGTTGTTAGATTATGATCGTCAAGCTAGGGAGGGGGGGTGAATAGCTTCTTTCATTTTTCTCCCTACAATCGTTAGTGCACAAGCGGAATATACTAAATAAGAACAAAACTAACGAAAAGGAACACACCTATTTACGTGGTTCAGAGATAAAACTCCTACTCCACGGCTGCCCGTAAGGTGGGCAATCCCTAATCCATCGGTGGATGATTCCCCGGAGCAACTCCGGCTAGATCTCGTAGCTCCTTGTGGGTGGAGAAAGCTTACCACAACTTTCGGACACTACCTGAGCAACAAAGGCTACTAACCAGCTCTATCCAAGCAGGTTTCACCAAGGAAGAAAAGCCTTAAACGAGCTCCCTTAAATAGAGCTCGAGTCTCATATGACCGCTACCAGTCGACTGCCCCAGGGGCAGTCGACTGGTCCCACTCAGATTCGAACGTTGCAAGCCAACCGTTTGAATCTCCAGCCATCACCAGTCGACTACCCCAGGAGTAGTCGATTGGTCCTTCCCTAAGCCTAGGATTACCCTTCCCGAGTACATTTCTCTCCGCACTCGAACCCTCCCGACTTAGTTCCCGAGTACAAACACTCACACTCGGACCCTCACGACCTGGTTGACTCTTTAATCAGCAGTCTCGATCTGTTACCTTCACGCCCTCTTCATCTTCGGCTCCCATCCCTCAGATGCGCATGCAAGCCCTTGGCTTGTCTCCATGCCATCCTTCACGTATGCCTCGAAGTCCGTGTCCCTCGGCTCATCGTCTCTGCTCCAGCAGCCTTGATCCGTCGCCTTCAAGCCCTCTTCGACTTTGGCCCTCGTCCCTCGAATATGCACACAAGCCCGCAGCTTGCCTCCATGCTATCCTTCACATACGCCTCGAAGTCCGCTTCCCTCAGCTCATCGTACCTGCTTTGTCCATGGTTCCTTAGATGCGCACGCAAGCCCATTGCTTGCCTCCATGCCACCCTTCACCTGAAGTCATCCAACCAAGTCTATGTGTACCTGCAAACCTGCACACTCACGTACACATATTAGAACACAATAAAATCTTAACTTAATCATATTGGCACACACATCAAAACCCATGATCCTCCAGATCATACTTGGGCCGATTGCCCCAACAGGGGTCTCTACGCTGGCTACTGCTTGTTCCGATGGAATAGTTCTCCAGCCGCCGCGTGCGGGCCTTCCTTGCCCAGTTAAAGTCCCCTCCTATAGGACCTCCGGAGATCACTCCTACGTGGCCCGAAGGAGGGCCTCGCACAGGAGCCTTGCCCTTCTTGGGGTCTCGCTCAGAGGAGAGAGATCGACGAGGTGCCACCTCCCGACTTCTCCCCCTGGAATGTGACCGAGATTGCCGCCAGGCTCCTTCCTCACCTGACGGCCGCTTACGGAGAGAAAGACTCCTTCGCGGGGACCTCCGGCGATACCCCACTTTCTTCCATCGCTTCCGGAGCTTGTTATCTACTTCCTCCGCCATCCTTTTCTTCAAGGCGTGGCATTCTTCTGTGGAGTGCGTGGTACTACTGTGGAAATCGCAGTACTTCTTCTGTGGCTCTGGTTCTTGGGTATCCATTGTTTCTACGAGCCTTCTCTTACCAGCCCAGTGATCCTTCCCCGAACGAGAGTCTTTCACCAGAACTGGTGCTAGTGGCTCCCTTGTCTCCAACTGGACCGTCGTTTGTGCACGAGCTTCGACTGGCTCTTTGCGGCGAGTATGCTGCACTTCTTCGACATTGACGTGCTTGACGGAGTCCCCAGCAAGTCATCAAAACTGGTGGGCGGCTTCTTCACCAATGACTGGAAGAAGTACCCCTCGGAGAGGCCCTGCATGAAGGCGCTGACAAGGATCTCCGATGTTGCGGTTGACACATCTTGTGTCACTCAATTGAACCGCTGGATATAATCTTTCAGCGGTTCCTTCGCCTTCTGCTTGAGGGCGAATAGATTTAAGGTCGTCTTCTGATATCAGCGGCTCCTGACAAAATGGTGCAAGAACACGATTCTAAACTTCAGGAAAGAGTTTATAGAACCCCGTGGCAATCTCTGGAACCATCTTTGGGCGGCTCCCGACAGAGTGTTCAAGAACACTCGGCACTTAACACCATCTGTGTATTGGTGCAAGAGGGCCGCGTTCTCGAATTTGCAGATGTGATCCTCTGGATCCGTCTTTCCATCGTAGTTGGCAATTCTGAGACCGCGGAACTGCTTTGGCATGGGATCTTCTATGATGTCCAGCGAGAAGGAGTGGAGGGTGCCTTCTGGAAGGCCTTGGGTCCATCTCTCTTCCCTGGTCCTTCTTCCTGCCTTACGGTGCTTAAAGCGACGGAGTTGACCTTCTTCAAATCTCTTAGGGAATCTAGCCGGTGTACGGGAGTTGTCCCGGTGTGTCCCACCGGTGGTGAGACAGATCTCCGATGGTGGGGATGTGAGGTGGAGATCCTGGGGATCTCACCTTGCCCAGAGGCCGCTTGCTGTGAAGCGGCTTGCTCGATTTGATGTTGCTCGAGGGCTCCTTTGACGACGTTGGCCACAAGGCGATCTAATTCTTCTTTCGTCAAAACGATGGGTTGTCCCTCTGGCTCTGCCATCACGGTGCTCCCTTTGGTGCTTTAATTTGTGTTTCCCACAGACGACGCCAAACTTGTTCCGGAAGGAATCGACGCGGGCGATGAGTTACCAGAGTCCAGCCTATGAGGACGATGACGAAAGGAAGGAGATTGCACCCTGCGAGATCAACACAAGTGTTAATGGGAACACACCAGATATCTTCCGGCGGAGCCCACTCTGACGCCCAAGTCAGAACTCAAGTCGCTTACAACAGGAAAACCAAGGAGAAAATTGTGAGTCTAGAGAGCGTAACCCCTTTACCTGTGGGTTGAAGTACCTTATATACCTGTAGGCTTGGTCGCACTTATTTCCACGTTCTCCCCCACATTCCCTACTTGTTGGTTA
Source organism: Boesenbergia rotunda (assembly GCA_024364735.1). NCBI lineage: Eukaryota > Viridiplantae > Streptophyta > Magnoliopsida > Zingiberales > Zingiberaceae > Boesenbergia > Boesenbergia rotunda. Next base: position 193,265 of record JAGFNQ010002490.1, read on the forward strand.
CCTGATAACTCTTAGGGAACAGCTCCCGCGAATAGTAAGGTCTTAATTGTCGCATATAAAGGACAATAATTATCGGTCAACTTTCCTAAAAAGCAAAGGGGAACAGTTATTGGACTCGGGTTATCAGGTGTATGACTTTTCGGGCTCCACTCTCCCGATAGGGTCTCGGGGAATTTCCTCCCTCGGAAGGGCCTTGGGAGACTGTCTTCCCGGGGAGGTCTTGGGCACATGCCAATCCGAGTTGGTCTCGGGAATCTGCCTTCCCGAGACGGTCTCGGGAGCATCCCCCGGAAGGGCCTCGGGAACCTATCTTCCCAGGGAGGTATCGGGTGTATGCCAATCCGAGTTGGTTTGGGGGATCTGCACCTTCCCGAGGCTGTCTCGGGAGTATCTCCCGGAAGGGCCCCGGGAGTCTATCTTCCTAGGGAGATCTCGGGTGCATGCTAATCCGAGTTGGTCTCGGAGATCTACCTTTCCGAGGTAGTCTCGGGAGTCCGAGATAGGCGTTCAGACTCGGTAGACCCAGACACAGCTTTCTCGTTCCACATGTCAACTTTGGGATATTCAACTCCATCAGCGAGTAATGATGATGAATTTGTTATCACCTCCCCAATCGCAGTTTGTTACATTAGAAGAGAGTAGAAATTAATGAAGAAAACAGATTCAGTCAGCCACTTTCTAACAACTAGAAGTGAGCTGCCAAGTAACCGAGAGGCCAAATCTCTAAGAAACCTTTCTTCGTCATCTTGTTGAGAGGAATCATTCGCATCGTGACACATAACATTCCTCTAAAATAACTTCATAGCCACCTCTCATATCTCTTGGTGATGATGATACTCATATATATATTATCCGAAATATATACCTCAAGCTTTATTAGTGGATTAGATCATCTGGTGTGTAGTTCCCTTAAATAGCCTGGGACAATAAGGTTGGATTGTCCGAGAGAAATCCCTTTCAACTGATTTATTGGAATGCGATCCATATTGCATCCTCAATCATCTCATTTCCATTGCTCGGTTGACCTTTTATTAAGATCCCACATTGCATGTGAATTACCATCTTATAGTCTGGTTTACAACAGCAGGGATGTTGTCATTACTCGGCGGACCAATGCTCCAGTATCCTGATGGGGGTTTAGCCTATCCTTGAGGTCTGGTTGAGGTAACCCCCGACATTGCTCCATATGACTCAGTGAATACTGTTGTGCTCTTAGTACTTGCTCGGTAGACCTTTCTTGATAACATCCCATTGCCTTAAGTTGGCTTTCCTTCATCCTTTATACATGTAATAGCTCAGGCAAAAATCTGGTTACCATCATTAACCTTAACCTTCAAAGATGGTTACAATTTATAGTTGAGAATCACTCGTTCATGATTACAATAGTTCAAGATTATTATTTTTTAAAAATATTTAAAATCTTATAAATGCGAAAAAATAAAAAGCGTGGACTTATTTAAGTTGTCTATGACTATGTATCCACTTAAGTAGAAGGGAATTAAAGCTACTTCGGAATCTAAATCTTCTATTTCATCCTCCAAAGTTGTATTCTGTTTTTTTTTTATAACTTTCGCCCAATAGAGCTCTCAAAAAGTCAGGATGGAGAAGAATATTATACTAAACCTGGAACCATCTCTATTTTTTTTATACCAATCGTTTTTAATCTAACATATACATATATATATATATATATATATATATATATATATATATATATATATATATATATATATATATCCGCACCCTGCGGACCGCGTGCGCGACAACGCCTGATCGGTCATGGAACCGATCAGGCGTTGGCCTGATCAGTCCCGTGACCGATTAGGCATTGCCTGATCGGTTACGAAGGAGCTCGGGAAGGTTTGGGAGTGTATCTCGACGGGTTCATTGTACCCGACGGGTTCACTCTACCCCCTAGGGTTCATCGCTCACCCCTTGGGTTATAGTTTTGTTCGGGGGCGACGGCCGAAGACCGCCGATACGATCGGAGGACTCGCCGAGCCTCTCCATGACCGATCACCGTATCCCGACGGGTTCATCTTACCTCCTAGAATTCATTGCTCACCCCCCTGAGTTATAGTTTTGTTCGGGGGTGGCGACCGAAGACCGCCGGTACGATCGGAGGACTCGTCGAGCCTCTCCGTGACCGATCAGACAATATCTGATCGGTCACAGGACCGATCAGGTAGTTCCTGATCGGTCCCGTGATCGATCAGGCGTTGTCGCGCATGCGACCCGTAGGGCGCGGTCCCCAGCAGAATATTTCTCTCTCTCTATATATATATATCTATATAAAAGTTTTGTTCAATGATTTATTGTTGAACAAATGATATTTCTAGACAATTTTATTATTGGATATATCATATAAGTCTCTGCAAGTTCAATGTTGAATAAAAGATAAAATAAGAAAAGAGAAATGGAATTAATAAATTTAAAGTAGATTAGTGTCACATTAAAAAATTTAAGTCAAACAAATTAAAAAATTAACTTCAATAGAAACATAGAATACTGCCCCAATGAAAAATTTAAAACAAATAAGTTAATTTATATTGAACCAAATCATTAATATCACTAAAATATTATAAATATTATTAAATGAAGGGCTATTGTTGACAAAGTTGAAAATAAAAAAAAAAGATTTTATTAAATAAATACTAATGACTTGTCGATTACCTGATGATTCAAACCGACAGTTTAACCAGTTCATTGATGGTTAAACTGTCGGTTCACGTATTTATTTTGGGCTCAACTCTTAATCAGACCGGTTATGGGTTAGGCTCGTTGAATTGGGCTAACGGTTAATCGACCCATTACCCAATTCAGGTTCTGGGCCGGGTCGAAATAAAAACCAAATTGTGGTTAGGTCTAGACTAGATTGGAGCACTCGGTCAGATTGAAGAAATTGGCCAAATTGGAGAATTCAGTCAAATTGGGCGCTCATACAAATTAGGAGGACTCGGCCAATCTAAAGTGGGGTCATGTAGTAATGTCCTGTAGACCCTAGAGTGGGATCAATATTAGCAGTGTCATGAGTCCTCCTTCTAGTCGAGTGGAGGAGTTGGAGTATGCGATACTTAACTAGAGTAGTATTTATGTCAATAGAATGCTTAAGTGGGTTTGAAAAAAAAAATGATTAACGAGGTTTTTTTAATTTCAGATGATCGATTTGGTCTCACGAAAATTTTTCATCGGCCATCAGGATAAATCGGGAAGCACTCGTAGTGGGAGGTCTAAAAGTCAAGCGTCCCAGAGTTCGCACCCCGTTTGGAGGAAAAATTCTTATAAATATATCGTAGTTGGGGATCAAATCATGGATATCTGAAATAGCGACTAATTGTCCTACCGCTGCACCGTAGCAAATATGTGAGAAACGTGTCTCGACAAAGACAATGGTTATGCTTACAACTAATTTAATGCAATCGAATTTGGTGCGACGAAGTCAATCCTATAGTCTAATGAGCCTAAAGGGAAAAGTTGATCCCAAGAGGAAGCATGAGAGAAATTTAGTGGTCGAACCTAGGGCCATGAAGTTGATCCCAAGACTCAGATAAATCGACAAAGAATAATAGAAGCCCAAGCTCAACCTCATGACTCCGATAGATCAATGATGTTGGGGAAGAAAAGGCCAAGTTGACCATGGGCAGAAAGGGTAAATACATATTCAATCTGAGACCTGGCCTTGGCGATGGAGAGGAAGACAGAATCGGTCCCTTGATGGAAAGAGGAAATACATACTCAATCCGAGACCTAGCCAGACTATGTCTATGAGAGGAAGGCTGAGTTGAAACATACTCAATTCGAAACCCGACCTAAGTCTGGGAGAGGAAGGCCAAGTTGACCGCTTGATGGAAAGAGGGAATGACCATGACCAAGTTTGCGACAGGAAGGTTGAGTCACCTCCTCGATGGAAAGGAGGAATGGATACTTAATACTTGTCCTAGATGGAAAGCAGAATATATACTCAATCCAAAATCCAAGACATGGCCTAAATTTGAGAGAGGAAGGCAGAGTCGACCCCCTTAATGGAAAGAATTTCTATAGGTGGGGTGTTGAGCTAAGTAAATATACTAGGACGTTTCGACTCTTATCTTATGTTTGTGATAAAATATAAAATGCTCGTCCTCAGTATCCCCACCAGCCAATTGTAGGATCAATACGGAGGAGGTAAATCACGGTGACTGAGAAAACAAGAGGTTGGGGGAGAGATTTTTTACACATGATGTAGGGATTGATGCCCCACCAGTCTCGTGGCACGAACTTAAGATCTTTAGTGATAATCTACCAACCCCTTACCATCTTAGCTATGCCCGTGGGGGCGACTCTTACCCTATGTTTGGATGGGATGAGTGGAGGTTCATTCACGGGAAGGGAAGGAAAGAGAGGGAGGGGAAGGAAGGGGAACTTCCTTACGCCTCAAATTGGGGTGTAAGAAAATAAGGGGGCGTTTGGTTTGGACATTTTTCATTTTCTTATTTTCTAGAAAATGTTGTTTGGTTTGTATTTTCTAATCTCATTTTCTGGAAAAGGAGATATCATTTTCTAAGAAAATGGAAAATGCCAAAATGTCGTTTTCTGAGAAAAGGGAGAATGCGGTGGGAAAATGGAAAATGCGGTAAGAAAATAGAAAATGCGGTACTCGCTGCACGAACCCTCGAACCTCGTCGCTCGACTCCTCCCTCGCTGCTTCATCTCCTCCCTCGCCGCTTCATTTACCTCTTCTTCTTCTTCTGGTTCGATGAGCGCGACGTGTTCGACGGTAGGCGAGTTGAAGAAGGTCCTGATGGCGAAGACGGGGCTCCACCTGCTCAACATGAAGCTTATCTACAAGGATCGGCCGCGCCCGTCGACGGCGTTCCTCGACGTCGCCGGCGTGAGGGACAAGTCGACGGTGGTGCTGGAAAAAGACCCCACGGCGCGCGCCAACCGCGTGCTCAAGATGCGCAAGGCCAACACGATGGAGAAGGCTGCCAAGTCCGTCTCCTCTATTGCCCTCGAGGTCGATCGCCTCGCCTCCAAAGTAATCCCCCAATCCCTTCCCTTCCCTTCCCTTCCCCCGTTTCTTCGCACTCCTTCTCTTCTCACCCAATTCATCAAACAGGTGTCGGCTATGGAGGCGATCGCCAAGAACGGGGGCAGCGTTGCCGACAATTACGCCAATAACCTCACTGAATATCTGATGAACGAGCTGGTGAAACTAGACGCCATTTCCGACGATGGAGACGTGAAATCCGATCGGAGATTGCTGGTAAAAATCACACCTTTGCTTTGGCTCGTCATTCTCGAGCTGCTCATGCTTCATTCATGGTTCCTGCCGGAAACAGATCAAGAGAGTGAAGAAATTTGTGGAAACACTCGATTCGATCAAATTGAAGAACGAGAACAACTCGATTGAACAATTGCACAAACAACAACATCGAATGCTGCCCAAGGCGCCGGTGGTGATGACAATGAACTGGTAATTTTTTAAAAAATTATTTTATTTATAATTTTCAATATTAACATACCAAACGCATTTTCCAATTTTCTTTTCTAGAAAATGGAGTTACAGTATATCATACAAAACACATTTTTCGTTTTCTAAAAACTAGATCAGAAAATAGAAAACAGAAAACAGAAAATGAAAAACAGAAAATAGAAAAAAATTTCCAAACCAAACGCCCCCTAAGCTATTTGAGGGGTAAGAGAGGGTAAAAGATCTCATTCACTTCCCTCACCCCCTTCCTTTACGGCCTCCTTTTCAAACAAGGATAAAAATTACCTTTCCATTACTTGCACTTCCCTGACCTCCTCCCAAACAGACCATTAAAGAATTTTTTTTCCCCCAACAAATTTCATCTCAATGTGTTACTCGTAGAACTGTCAATTTGGATTGGATACGTCAAGTTGGTCTGCCTTGCCAAACAATTTAAATAGGTTAGATTAAAATTTTAACAACCCAAGCCCGTACCAGACCCACCTACATAGGCCCGCGACCCGTGGGGGTTGACCCGCAATGAGCTTGGGTTAGCCCGGGGTTGAAAAACATATGTAAGCCAAGTTTTTTTTGGTCAATTTATTTCCTTTTTTCATTATAATTTTTGAAATAAAAATAGTACTTTTCATCAAATATGAGTACTCGGCTTGGGTTAGCCCGCCAGTTGAAAAACACATGTACGCCAAATTCTTTTTTATCAATTTATTTCCTTTTTTCGTTATAATTTTTGAAATAAAAATAGTACTTTTCATCAAATGTGAGTACTCGTCTGTGTCTATTTACATTGAAAATACACATTCCTGAATATATTTGATTAATAAAACCTTTCCGAAATAAAACATTGAAGATATGATTTTTTAAATATTTTTTTTAAAAAATTTGATAGACCTATGGGTTGGCCTGCTTAACCCGTAATTCGTCTTAGATTGGGTTGGATTGAGAATTTGCCAACCCGTCAAGATGACGAGTCAACCCGTCCCACCCCTCCAACTAGCTGACCCGCTATGAGCCTATCCACCTTGCCACGGGTTGATCTGTCTGACGGCTGGCTCTAGTTGCTCGATTTAATTTGTTTTCTCACAGTTAGAGCCAAAATGATGCTATAGAAATATACCACCTCATTGGAAATTACTAATGAAGCTTCCTCTTTGATGTGGTTGGACTTGCATGAATCAACATATGTCACTAACCATCAGTCCATCCCCACGGGATGGACTGATGGTTAGTACATGGGTGTTGCCACCAAGAGGTCTGGGGTCAAATCCTGGCAAAGCCAGTATGCTCACCCTCCCCACTCGCTAGCCACAGCATCCGGGCTAGTAGCCTCCATGATTTACCTCCTCCGTGTTGGCCCTGGGACGGGTTGGCGGGGGCGCTGGGGTGAACGAATCGCCTTTTGCCACTAACATATGCTAGAAGGAGCCAGGAGTTATCCTAGTGAGTACCTCCGATCCTTAAGTCGTCACGAGTGCCATGTATAGTAAAATAAAAAGAGAGTAGAAAGAGAACTATGGAGTGTGCATCTAAATATTTATAAGCATGAGAGGTTAAAAAAACCTATGGAAATCATGGATAAGTGGGGAGAGCATGTGAGGATCACAGAGAGACCACATGAGGATCGAGGTCCATGTCTACTTATGGCATGTTGAGCTTGGCCAAAAGAGCTCGGCTCGGTGATTGACAATTAGGAGTAACTCGGCTCAGACTGACTCAACCTAGTGACTTGGCTCACTCAACAGCTTATACTGATTCAGCTTGTTAACTAGGCTCAGAGTCACTCGGCTAAGAGGTGACTCGGCTCGGAGTGACTCGACAGCACGGTCAAGTTGTAGCACTTGGCCAAGTTTGAGGACTCGATCGGACTCATCAGCCAGATTGGGCACTTAGCCAAATATAGGCACTCGGCCAGATTAGAGGATCTTGACATGTCTAAGGTAGGGTCTATTGGATTGAGTCTCTATTTAGTGGGTTATCATGTTATTTCGTAAGCATACAAATTTATATCATTAAGAAACACCCCGTTATGTGATTTAATTAACGCTTATAGGGGCAGCGTGGCAAAAGGCGAAACGCTTGCCCTCAGCGCCCCCGCCAGCCCGCCCCAGGACCAACACGGAGAAGGTAAATCACAGTGACTGAGAAGCCAAGAGGTTGGTGGGGGGGGGGGGGAGGGAGAGGCTTTTTATAGAGGGTACAGGGATTTACGCTCCACCAGTCTCGTGGCTTGAACCCAAGATCTTAGTAACAATCTACCAACCTCTTACCATCTCAACTATGCCCATGGGGGCTTAATTAACACTTATAGGTGACAAAAGGTGATTCGCTCGCCCCCAGCGCCCCCGCCAACCCGTCCTAGGGCCAACACAGAGGAGGCAGAGGCTACTAGATGTTGTGGCTAGTGCGGTTATAGGATTTGTATTATTGGTTGTGGGGTTTACATATGTAGAACTCATTAATCCGCATCCATTATTAATGATGGCCTAATAACGGATGCGGGTCCACCATATATAAAATTTGATCCCAGTTGGATTAGGAAGCTAACAGAACTCTTCTCTTCCCATTAGTGAGGAGTTTATGACACCATCACCCTAGTTCCTTTGGAAGACTAGACCTCTCTTCTTCTTCCCAGAGATCGTCGGATTTTGAGGACGATGCGAAGAACAATGACAATTCCTCTACATTCAAGTTCTTCATTAGCCAGTGGAATGAGCAGCTTGTACACGCCAAAGTGCTTTGTCAGATGTCTCAGAAGCAATTCCAGATAACATTTATATATGGGCAACTATCTGTTACGAGTAGAAGAAGACTATAGGAGGGCCTCAACCGCATTGGAGCTGAAATGAACATGTCGTGGATACTAATGGGGGATTTTAATGCACCACTTACAACTATGGATAAGAAGGGAGGTTGGGCAGTTACATCATATCAGATGGCAGATTTCCAGGACTACGTGTTGCACAATTCACTAGAGGACCTTCCACAAGCAGGTTGTCTATATACTTGGTCTAATGGTAGTGTGTTCTGTAAACTTGATCGAGCTTTAGTTAATAAGCAGTGGTTAGAAGGGAACATCCGCACCATGGCAGAATTTCTTCCGCCAGGGCCTTACTCGGATCATACCCCCTGTATTGTTACCATTCAAGATGGCAGTGACCTTGGAAGAAGACCTTTCAAGTTTTTCAACATGTGGATTCTTCATCCAGATTTCCAGGAAGTAGTGGAAAATAGCTGGGCAGCTGATCAGTGGCAGGGGAGATGGACCGCAGCACATTTCCGACTAAAAGGCAGGCTTATGCGGTTGAAGCCAGGACTTAGGCAGCTTAATCACCAGCATTTCCAGCATATATGTGAGAGGGCAGCCAATGCAGTAGCGGAGCTTCAGCAAATGCAGCAGGCGGGATTGACCACTGGAGAGTATGAGCAGGAATATAATTGTGTACAGCAGAAGGCAGCCCAAGTCGGCAACGCTGACTATTAGTTTTGCACTCAAAAGGCAAAGGTCCAATACCTTAAGGAAGCAGATCGAAATACGACTTTTTTTCATGCTTTGGTCAAAAGGAACAACAAGCGGAGGGAAATTATGGTGATTGAAAAAGCTTCAGGTGAAACCACAACCTGCCATGAAGAAGTAATTGATGAATTCATGATGTATTACAAAGGGCTGTTGGGAACAGCTTCTGTACGCTAACTATTACAGAATGAATGCTTGCAGTTTGGTAGAATGTTAACTGAGGATCAGAGAACAACTTTGGTCAGGGAGCCTACACATGCTGAAATTAAGCAAGTTTTGTTTAGAATTGGAGATCAGAAAGCGCCAGGTTCAGACGACTATGGGTCTAAGTTTTTCAAGCAATCTTGGGATACAATCAGTGAGGACTTTGTTGCTGCTGTCCTAGAATTTTTCAGAAGCGAGAAACTGCTGAAAATGTGGAATCACTCTCTTATTTCTTTGGTCCCAAAGAAGGAGCACCCAAGTAAAGTCACAGATTATAGGCCAATATCGTGTTGCTCGGTGTTCTACAAGGTGGTCTCTAAGTTATTAGCTGGGAAAATATCAGAGGTAGCAGAGCATATCCTTCATCCGGCACAGACAACTTTTGTTAAAGGGTGGACTATCACGGACAGTATACATCTTGCTCAGGAGCTGCTCAGGAACTACACCAGGAAGAGGATTTCTCCTAGATGCACTCTAAAGATTGATCTCCAAAAGGCATTTGACACAGTCAGTTGGGACTTCCTCTTTGATGTGCTATAGGGATTGCATTTCCCGGATTTGTATATTGGATAGGTGAGGGAGTGCATCACTACAGTGTCATACTCGCTAAGTATCAATGGTAGTATGCATGGTCACTTCAGAGGAGCACGAGGACTACGGTAGGGCAACCCACTCTCTCCATATTTGTTTGGTATCTGCATGGAGTACATGGCTCGGCTGCTCGGTTAGGACATTAGGAGGCTTGATTTTCGGTTCCATCCGAAATGTGCTGATATGCGGATAGCCCACCTTGCTTACGAGGATGATCTACTACTTTTCTTCAGGGTAGATGTGGTGTAGGGACACTCATGGGAAGCTTAGAGAAGTTTAGTCAGATGGCAGGCCTCAGGGCCAATTTGGATAAGTCAAGCATATATATAGCAGGAGTGGATGCTGATAGCAGGAGAGTGCTGCTTCAGATGACAGGCTTTCAGAGTGGCACTATGCCTTTCAAGTACTTAGGTATCCCATTGGCATCAAAGAAGCTTAGGATAGTGGATTATGCGTCCCTGCTGGACACCTTGGCAAAGAAAGTTAATGCTTGGCCCAAGAATACGCTATCTCACACAGGCAAAGCTCAGTTGATCATATCAGTACTTCAGGGAGTGGAGTGTTATTGGCTTTCGATTCTTCCACTACCTGATGGAGTCATTGACAGGATATATAGTTTAGGAAGGGGATTCTTATGGACATCAAAACACCCGCCCCCTATTGCTTGGTCGGAGATGTGTAAGCCTAAGGAAGAGGGAGGACTAGGGTTCAGGGACCTCAGGGCTTGGAATGATGCGCTACTAGCTAAAGTGCTTTGGAGGATTCACGATAAGCAGGATACACTATGGATTCGGTGGGTGGATCATAGATACTTGCAGCAGTCAGATATCTGGAGTTGGAGGGCTAGACACACCGATTCTCTGCTCATTAAGCGGTTGTGTTAGATTAGAGATCGGATAGTTGCACGTATGCGATCGGCAGAGGAGGCCCAGTAGCAGTTGAGTAGTTGGTTTGAGCTACATAGACAGCATCACAGAGGCATTGGAATGACATATGATTTCTTCCGTGAGCCGGGGGGATCGGAAGCCATGGGCGACAATGGTATGGAAGAAATATGTGCACCTGAGTCATTCCTTCACTATGTGGTTACTAGCACAGCGCAGGCTACTCACTGGTGACCGACTGACATACCTTGGAGAGGAGGACCGGATATGCTCTATCTGCCATGAGGAGGTTGAGACACAGGAACATATTTTTTTTCAGATGCCCGCCAGTGGGTCAGTTATGGAGTCATATTCGATCATGGCTATAGATGGTACCTGATATGAGTACTTATCGCAAGATGTTCAGAGTGTTCATTAGGCAATATCGTGGTAGGAGCCGGTTGATGCAGGCGCGACACTTGGCGGTATCAGCGATGGTTCATTATGTATGGCAGGCAAGGAATAAGTGCAAATTTGATGGAGGACGCTTGGATGTGGAGACAATCCTTAGGAAGGTCCAGGTAACGGTATATCAGGTACTTGAAGGACAGCTACAGGCTGGGAGGTGGGGATGAGGTACTGTATGGGAGAGTGTTAGTGGAGAGTGCGATTGCTTGTATGGGATGGGTTTGAGTGAAAGAGATTGCTGTAAAAAAAAATCTAGGTTGCACCTGGTTGACCAGACGGCTGCATCTATGGCAGACCGAGCTAGTGGTTTGGCCGCACCTGGGCCAACTGGTGCAGAATGTGTGTGCTGCTTTGACTTATTTGTATGTGATTAATTGTGGTGTGGCTTGGTTTGACTGGTATGTAGCAGGAGGACGGACCACAACTTGACTTGGTGTACTGAGCTGGGCAGGAGTGGGCGTAGCAGGAGGCTGACCAGGATCTGATCAATTTGGCTTCGTCGTGGATGACTTGGTAAGCTTGATAGTGGCTGAGTGGGTTGTGTTGCATTGTGATGTTGTGTTGTTGACTGTTTAGTGGCTGTGTGACTTATGTTGACTATACTTTGACTGATTTTGATTGTAATATTAGTGAATAATCCATCAAAAATGATCTATCTAGTCTGTAGCAAATGGCTGCGGTAAAGACAAATCAAATCCGTTGAAGGTTGAGGCTTTGCCAAAAAGCCTATCAAGGTGAGTAGATCCACCATTGGTCTACGTAGTCCGTAGGACCGGCTACAGTAAAGACGTCCCAAATCCGTTGTTAGCTGAGGCTTTGCCAAAAAGCCTATCAGGGTGAGTAGATCCACCATAGGTCTACCTAGTGTTGGTGCAGAATGCACCTAAGTCAAACCTGTGTTTTGATAATGGCAACATAGGTCAAAAGTTAAGTCTTTCTTGTTTTCTAACAAGTTAATCAAGTGTGCAGGAAAAACCCTAGCGAAGGATTGCTAGGCACTGGCAAAGGAATGCCAGGAAAGAAAGCCCTAGCGAAGGATTGCTAGGCAACTGGCGAAGGACTGCCAGTATCAAGCCCTAGCGAAGGACTGCTAGGCTCCAGGCGAAGGACAGCCTGGGACTGAAGCCCTACCGAAGGACCGTTAGGCAACTGGCGAAGGACTGCCAGTTTACAAGACCTGACAAAGGACCGTCAGGCAAAAGTCCAACCAAAGGAGAGGTTGGCATCAGGTAAATTCTCCCGAGAGGAGTAGGTGAGGACGCGTTCCCCGTCGAGGGAACAGTAGGCGTCGGTTCGACCTAGGACTCCATTTTGGAGACCAAAGTCAGAACCAAGACAGCTAAGGCTATATAATCAAATATTTTATTACTTTATTGTGTTTTGGACTAACCCTGGATGCAGGACCAAAGGAAGGAGTGTCTGCAGCTCAGATAGCCTCAAAGGAGTGAGGTAGTAGCTGAGTAGGGCGCCCGGAGTGACTCGGGCGCCCCCAAGGTGCATACAAAACAAGTAAAGTCAAGCTGGGCCGAATACATGCTGGGCCGGGCGCCCCCGTGCTCCCGGGCGCCCACGTTGCTCCCGGGCGCCCCCTGCGCTGCGGGCGCCCCCATGCGCAACCCGAACCCGCCCTTGCGAAGCCAGGAGATAAGGCTTTGACCGGTCAATCCGGGCGCCCCGAGCGTTCCGGGCGCCCCGGTCAAAGCGGATCCAGAGGATCAGACGCGACCGAGAGCTCTGCGGATCAGAGGCCACGTGGGGGGCGCCCCCGACGTCCCGGGCGCCCCCAGGCCCTATATAAAGGACCCTCGACCCAAGGCTTCAAAAAACGCTCTCTCAACGCCTCAAAGCTCTTCTACGCTCGTGCCTTGCTCCGGAAACTGCCCAACTCGAGCCGACGACGTCCCGCTGCTCCGAAAAAGTAACCTACAATCGGACGTCGGTAAAGAAGAGCATCTTTCTTAATTGTTAAAGTTTACTGCACTTACTCTGTATTCGATATTTGTAAACTGTTTTTGCGCCAAATATAGAATTGCCCAAAGTAAACGGTCAACGACCGTGGGCCTTGGAGTAGGAGTCGACACAGGCTCCGAACCAAGTAAATCGACTGTGTCGTTGTGCTGTGTTATTTTATTTCCGCTGCGTACGTACTCTTTACGAAAATCCGAACGATTTCCGATATTCACCCCCCCTCTATCGGTTTTCTCGATCCAACAAGTGGTATCAGAGCGGGGAAGTTCAAATCTGGTGCAACCACCAGTTTGAAATTTTTTTTCGGATTTTTTTTTTCTATTTTTTTTTCTCTCTCTTACGAATTTTTCGTTAAATATTTCATTCGATTTTTTTTGCGAGTTTGGTGCAACACCCCTCGTTATTTACTTTATCCAGCACTGCTAATCCAAGACCTAGTCTTGGAAAATTTGTTTTTTTTAGTTTTCTTTTTCAGTCTAAATGGCCATGCAAGAGGGATTCAGCACCGCAAGACCTCCACTCTTCAGTGGAGAAGACTTTTCCTACTGGAAAAGCTGCATGCAGGTCCACCTGAAAACTCAGGTGGACATGTGGATCATTATCCAGTCCGGTCTGGAGATCCCCCGAAATGCTGATGGACTTCCTCAGAACTACTCCGAATGGGACAACTCCCTAAAACGTAAGATAGAAGCCGACGCAAAAGCTACTCAGACTCTTCAATGCGGATTGACGAAAGAGGAGCTGAACCGCATGGACCCCTTCAACAGTGCAAAGGAGCTGTGGACAAAACTGAACGAGCTACACGAAGAGACTTCAGATACTCGGATCAGCAAGAGGGATCTGCTACTAAACAAACTCTACACCATCAAGATGGCTGACAACGAAACAGCAGCCCAGCTCCACGCACGAATCCAAGAGGTAATGAACGGTCTTCACACAATAGGTCACAAGGTTGAAAACCGTGACCTAATAAGGTATGCTCTAAACGCCTTCCCTAGAAACACCTTGTGGGCATCTATGGTAGATGCATACAAGGTCTCTAGAGATCTTTCCAAAATAAAATTAGACGAATTGTTTTCCGAACTAGAACTGCACGAACAAACTAACACCGATATGGTCGAGAAAGCTATTGCTTTCGTTGCAGGTAAAACTGGAAGGACAACGAAGAAGAAGCCTTAACCCGAACCTGAGTCCAACTCTGACTCAGACTCAGAAGAAGAAGATGGAGATCAAACTAAGCTGGTCCGGCTCGCACGAAGCTACTACAAGGAGCTGAAGAACCGAACCAACAAACGGAAAACCGGCCGAAGAAAGGACGAACCAACTGAACCCGCGAACAAGCCTAATGTGACATGCTACGAGTGCAAGAAAAAGGGCCACTACAAGTCAGAGTGCCCTAACCTAAAGGAGACAAAAAGGACGAGAAGAAAGAAGGCACTGCAAGCAACCTGGGACGAATCGTCCTCAGAAGAAGAAGAAGAGGCACCCCAGTCCAATCTCCTAGCTCTGACCGCCTCAGATAAAGTCGAGACTGAGTCAGAAACAGAACAAGAGGACGGCGAGCTGACCTTCACAGAAGACGGAGAAATTAAGGTAACAGGTTTTAATAGATCGCAATTAAGTGATTTAATTTCTTTTCTTTCTCGAGATTTGGCAAAAGCCAAACTCCGAGTCGAATCCCTCCGACAGGAAGTAAAACTCCTGAAAGAGGGAGCTGACTCTAAACCCTTTACCGAGAAGGTTCAGGAAGGAACTCCTAATCAAGTTGAAAAACTTGAACAGGAAAACTCCTCCCTGAAAACTCAGGTTAAGGATCTTAGATCAGCATTAGAACGATTTACATCTGGTTCCAAGGGTCTTGACATGATCCTTGGAAAATAGAAATCAGTTCTAAATCGATCCGGATTGGGCTACAGAACCAAATCTCGGCAAAGATCATACTTTGCTGTACTGAATCAGTCCAAAGGTAAAATTCAGGCATGGGTACCTAAACTATACCTGAACAAACCGACTGAATCAAATCAGTATTGGATCCCCAAGGACAAGATTCACATCTTGCCTAACCATCATCGTGGCTTTAGTCCAGGGGGAGCCAAACTGAAAACAATATTCATTACTAGATAAATAACTTTAATTCTTGATTGCAATTGCTTGTTTGATTGTTTATTTAAAATTCCTGCAATTTACCATGCTTAGATTTAGGAATGGTTAGTTAAGGACTGAACAAACTTAACTGAAACTTGACAACATAGTATTGGGTGGAGGTGAGATGATAGTACGTTAGGGAAACCAATTCTAATAAGATCAAGTTCACTTGGTCTCTTTAGACTGGCGAAACTAGCCGAAGCTACCGATCCAAAACCCAAACTAGTTAGACCAGAAATTTTTCAAAGAATAATTTTGAAAATGAAACTTCATTAAAAGGCTTTGTCAAGGAAAGGGTGGATGATCCCATAAGGCTACGGCCAAAGAAGGCCTAGTGCCTCGCCAAGACCTGGAAGCCAATTTTTGAATTTCAAATTCAAATTAATTTTTGTCAAATTCGAATCTAACACAAAATTTCAGTTATTTATAGATTTAAACATTTTTGTTAAAATTAATTGTTTTCAAAATTAATTAAGTTTTTAAAATTTAATTGTTTTCAAAATTAATCAAACTTTTCAAAATAACTTTTAACCAGCAAAACCTGTCTCACAAAACCTATAAGGTTAACGTGATTGAAAACCCTAGATTTGGGTGAGACAGTAGGATTAAGACTCAATTGAAATTTTTGTTAATACCTATGAGATAATCGTGTATTTGTCAAACCATGGTCAACATATTCAAACCATGGTCAAGAAAGTCAAACCACGGTCAAACCACAGTCAAAATGGTCAAATCAATTCAAACCATGGTCAAACCGATTAAACCATGGTTAAAAGTAGACAAGACAAAAAGTTGTCTTTACCCACACTATTCCGGGCGCCCGGAACCACGCGGGCGCCCCCCCATAGCCTTTCGTTCCCCGAGACCAAAAAGCTGCCATTACCTTTTGACCAGGGCGCCCGGAACCACGCGGGCGCCCCCATCAACTCCAACGCAGCAAAAGCTGCAAAGCACTCTGTTGAGGGCGCCCGGGCTGTCCCGGGCGCCCCCAGCAGCCAAAAGCTGCTGCCTTGGGCAGCAGTTGCTGACCCGGGCGCCCGGAAGCTCCCGGGCGCCCCCATGGGTTTGCCTATATAAAGGACCCGAATTCTCCTTCTCCTCCACACCAAAATCAATCTTCCTCTTCACTTCTTTCTCTTCAAGAAGACCTTGCAAGTCCTCTTCCTCAACTATGCCTCCCCGAGCCGTCCGGTATGATTATTATTATTGTTATTGCATTTAAATTTATTTTCTTATGCAATATCTTTATTCTTCCTTTAACTCTCTTAACCTAGAAGACGCCGACCAAACCCGGCCAACCCCGGTGCCCAACCTAGTCCCGACCCTAGATTTCCTAATCTAGAGTTATGTAATAGGTTCGCACAAACAATCTACAAGCCTATTAAAACGAGTTATCTCAATAGGCACTTTTTTACCCAATCATGCCCTGTCGCCATGAACATCATCAACTTCTATCAATTGGACAATCTTGTCTTCTGCACGCATACCATTAATGAATCTTTATGCGCAGAATTTTACAATAATATTATTCGACAAGATAATCTTATGTTTCACACCACTGTCCAAGGGATTCCTTTAACTATAACCCCGACTTTGTTGAACCGTTTCCTAGGACTGCGACCCTCTCAGTCCACATTCTGCTGTTATCCTCCTAGGAACCCCCCATTTGACCCTCCCTACTCAGAGATTACCCTAGATACCATACACTCCTATTTCTTTAGGGCAGACCTCCCAGCAAATAGACGCTTCCAAGCTGTTGAACTTCAGGCCCAGAACTATGCCTTGTATAGAGTTCTGGTCCGCTGTATCCTACCACTCTCCACCAGAGACCTAGGGACTATGCGACCCTTTCATGCTTTCCTTCTTTATGCCCTAGTCCATCACCTTGACCTAGACATTGGACTCCATATGTTTCATACCATTCTGCATGCGTCCAGTGTCACGACCCAGGGACGTGTGCGCACACCATATTGCCACATCATCACATCCCTCCTTCATCACCACGGTCGGGACATTACCGTTGGTGAAATTTCCGCTATGACCGACTTTGACGAAATAGGATTTAGGAACTTTTCCTTAGCGGGTCTAGAGGTGTCGGCTACCGGGGTTCTTAGTTGGAGACGACAGCAGGCCGGAGCACCAGTCGACTCAGACGAGGAGATTGAAGTCGACGTTGGAGATGTAGCTGCAGCAGCCCGAGCACACATCGACGAGCCCGCTCCACCGACACTCTACGAGAGAGTGATCCGTATGGAAACACAGATCCAAAGCCTCCGAGAGGAAATCGAAGCCAATCATGCCGAAGACTTGGAGACAAATCGGGGCTACTACACCGAGTATATGAGCGCCCTTAGAGCTGATCGGGAGGCCAGAGATGCACAGTATCTAGAGATGATGGCACGATTTGATGCATGGCAGCCTGGCCCGTCCGATCATCCCGGTCCTTCGTCTTAGATTTACTTATCATTGTACCTATTTGACTATCCCTACTCAGTAGGGTTGACTTGAGTTTGACTGTTTGACTGTATTTGAACCATGACTACCTGCTTTATTTTCTGTTGACCAGGTTATGAGTACTTGTTCTCTTTTCAGTTAGGATTATGCTTTGTAGAATAGATTATTTTTTCGACTTGATTTAAAATTGTTTTTAAAATTTCTTATTTTTTTTAAAAACTGTTTTACTAAATTTCAAAATCAGTTTTCATTTTTTACTTAGTTTTATTGCAAAACTACCCCCTTCAAAAACTAGGGTTTTTCGAAAATGGACTTAGCCTAGGCCCTAACCCTAGAACTGCATGCACCTATAGACTTAGAAGCCAGCATCTCACAAGCACCTTAGGGTACTTTTGATTGATAACCTAGAAAGGGTTGAGATGCTTAGGTCTTTGCCTTAATTCAAGATGCTTTAAGTCAGTGCATCTGCAGTAATTGGGGCACTAAATACAACTAATACAGCAATCAAGTTAAGTGTCAAGTTTAGAAAATCTAACTTGAACAGAAACACTTAACTTGACTAACCCTAGCAAAAACTACTGTTTATAACAGTTAGTAAGTAGCTAATTGGGTTAGACAGGTCCCTACAGAGAAAATTGATTGATTTAGTGTAAATCTAATTATGAATTGGTTCAGTACAGCAAATTCTTATTTATTTTCTTTATTTATGCTATATTTATCTGTTTTGATATATGGCAAAGGGGGAGAGATAGGAAAGGAGAGAGTAAAAATTTAATTTTCTCAAAAATTTAATTCTCTCAACTCTATCCTTTATTCAAAAAGCATTCAAAAGTTTTTTCTTTATTCAAATTTTTGAAAATTTTTTTTAAGCTTTCAAAATTTTGCTAAGTATTCAAGTCTTTCAAAATTTCCTTATTCAAAAGCCTAAACTTTTTGAAGAAGTACTTAAGTTCCTAAAGCTTTCAAAAATGTTGCTAAGTACTCTAGCTGCAAAATTTTCACTCAAGCTTTCAAAAATTTTCCTAAGTACTCTAGCTTTTCAAAAGGTTCTTCCTTAAGCTTGTCAAAAATTTTTTAAGTACTCTAAAGCTTAAGTTTTTCAAAACTGTATTAAAACTGAAATTCCTACTTAAGCTAACATTTTCAAAAAGCTTTCAAGTACAAATAAAGTTTTTTTAACCCCACGAATTTTTGAAAAATCTAGGGGGAGATTCCTTCCAGGGGGAGGGAACAAAGGTTAAAACTTTTTCATGTTTTGCTTAAACTTAACTTTTTGAACTAGGGTTGCCATAAATCAAAAAGGGGGAGATTGTTGGTGCAGAATGCACCTAAGTCAAACCTGTGTTTTGATAATGGCAACATAGGTCAAAAGTTAAGTCTTTCTTGTTTTCTAACAAGTTAATCAAGTGTGCAGGAAAAGCCCTAGCGAAGGATTGCTAGGCACTGGCAAAGGAATGCCAGGAAAGAAAGCCCTAGCGAAGGATTGCTAGGCAACTGGCGAAGGACTGCCAGTATCAAGCCCTAGCGAAGGACTGCTAGGCTCCAGGCGAAGGACAGCCTGGGACTGAAGCCCTACCGAAGGACCGTTAGGCAACTGGCGAAGGACTGCCAGTTTACAAGACCTGACAAAGGACCGTCAGGCAAAAGTCCAACCAAAGGAGAGGTTGGCATCAGGTAAATTCTCCCGAGAGGAGTAGGTGAGGACGCGTTCCCCGTCGAGGGAACAGTAGGCGTCGGTTCGACCTAGGACTCCATTTTGGAGACCAAAGTCAGAACCAAGACAGCTAAGGCTGTATAATCTAATATTTTATGTTATTGTGTTTTGGACTAACCCTGGATGCAGGACCAAAGGAAGGAGTGTCTGCAGCTCAGATAGCCTCAAAGGAGTGAGGTAGTAGCTGAGTAGGGCGCCCGGAGGTCCCGGGCGCCCCCAAGGTGCATACAAAACAAGTAAAGCAAGCGGGCGAATACATGCTGGGCCGGGCGCCCCCGTGCTCCCGGGCGCCCCGCTGCTCCCGGGCGCCCCCTGCGCTGCGGGCGCCCCCATGCGCAACCCGAACCCGCCCTTCGAAGCCAGGAGATAAGTTTGACCCGGTCAATCCGGGCGCCCCGAGCCTCCGGGCGCCCCGGTCAAAGCGGATCCAGAGGATCAGACGCGACCGAGAGCTCTGCGGATCAGAGGCCACGTGGGGGCGCCCCCGACGTCCCGGGCGCCCCCAGGCCCTATATAAAGGACCCTCGACCAAGGCTTCAAAAAACCCTCTCTCAACGCCTCAAAGCTCTTCTACGCTCGTGTCTTGCTCCGGAAACTGCCCAACTCGAGCCGACGACGTCCCGCTGCCCCGAAAAAGTTAACCTACATCGGACGTCGGTAAAGAAGAGCATCTTTCTTAATTTAAAGTTTACTGCACTTACTCTGTATTCGATATTTGTAAACTGTTTTTGCGCCAAATATAGAATTGCCCAAAGTAAACGGTCAACGACCGTGGGCCTTGGAGTAGGAGTCGACACAGGCTCCGAACCAAGTAAATCGACTATGTCGTTGTGCTGTGTTATTTTATTTCCGCTGCGTACGTACTCTTTACGAAAATCCAAACGATTTCCGATATTCACCCCCCCCCTCTATCGGTTTTCTCGATCCAACACCTAGTACATAGGACCGGCTATGGTAAAGACGTCTCAAATCCGTTGATGGTTGAGGTTTTGCCAAAAAGCCTATTGGGGTGAATTGGTCCACCATAGGCCTATCTAGTCCGTAGTAACAACTACGGTAAAGACACATCCGTTAATGATTGGTCACTTGCCAAAAGTAAACATCGGGATTGACATAGATTTGATACGTCATCACAATTGCACAATAACAAGAAAGAAGCTAGAAGGACACCAGATTAATGACGTCAGTAGCATGACACTGAACTTTAGCAAGGGTTCAGTAAGTTGACCCTCAGGTAGCAGAATATCTGATCATCTCATCTATCGGGTGTAAGTGTGATTCATTCTGGGTTTGATGATGGATGGAGGCATACAGTGTATGAATTAGGTGATGGTCACAGATGTGTTACATGTAATTGAAGGTGATTTTATTGGTTGGTCAGTAAGAGGGGCTTTTGTTTTGGTTGGTAATCGCGAGGGTACACTTATGTTTTATTCCAGGATATCTGCTCGGGTCTGACAATTCATCAGAAGTGAATAGATATCCACCGGACGCATAGTTGTATGTACCATCTTATTTGATGATATATATTTACCTTTCATAAAAAAAAAGTTCTTCATAATTTCAGTTGTATTTGTTTTCCTACCATATTGTCGACGTCACTAGATCATTGCTTTGATTTGTTTTCCTCATTAGAGTTCATGATGTTTTAGAACTCATGTGGATTAGGAAAACTTAAGTTCTAACAAGGTCACATAGGTATATCCTGCTGCTAATCTAGAGTGCGATTGATATCAGTATATGGTCTATGGACATATAATTTAAAATGCTAATTCCAATTCTAATACTTTCCTTAAATTTTTTGCTTTTAGAAGGCTTTGAAACATCGTATCTCAGTTCCACTAGTGTTTTGCCATACCTGACATTGCACTTCAGCACCATTGGGAAGAGGGTAATCTCCTAAATATAGAATCATGAAGGTTAATATCTAACTAAATTATGAGTTTTTGAAGTTTTAGATCTAAACAAATTTAGTGTTAGACAATCTATCGGAGATATTGAAAAAATTACTAAATTTATAAAATTTAAATTCAGGCTTATATGATGAGAGGCCTGAGCGGATAATCTTAGGCTACCAGCAGGGGCTAGTTTTGTCAAGTGTTGCTGAGTCACCGACTGTCGAAGGCGAGTAACTGTCTGAGTCAGGAAGTGTCTGTTGGGACTTGATCGACCCGGCTAGAGGGAGTGAATAGTCGATCACCCTCAATTCTTCTTGATTTGCTTCCTACAATGTTAGTGTGTGCAACAGAAATATACTTAAACTAAAAACACTAACAAAGACACAAACCGTTTAACGTGGTTCAGAGATAAAGTTCCTACTCCATGATAGTCCGTAAGGTGGACGATCCCGATCCGTCGGTGGATGACTCCCTGGAAAGCCTCCGGCTAGCTTGTGTAGCTCCTTTTTAGTGGAGAAACCTCGTCACAACCCGCACAAGACCTATGAGCACAAAGATTACTAATTGGCCTTTAACCAAAGCTAATTTCGTCAATCTTAGCCAGCCAAACCGAGTTCTCTTAAATAAAGCTTGTGGCTGAACTAACCATTACCAGTCGACTAGTGCCAACACCAGTCGACTGCTTCAGTTGAATTTGAACGTTACAGCCCAACATTCGAATTTCAGCCTCGACTGCTCAAAAGACCAGTCAACTGATCTTTCTGTGAGCTCTACTAGTCGACTGCTCCTAGCAACAGTCGACTGCCTAAACCCTAAACCTAGGGTTTCCCTTCCCGAGTATAATTCACTCAGCACTCGAACCCTCATGACTCACTTGACTCTTCTTGCAACCTCGACCTGTTGCCTTCAAGCCTTCTTCGATGTTGGCTCTCGTCCCTCGAATGCATACAAGCTCGCAGCTCGTCTCCACATGTCATCCATCACGTATGCCTCGAAGTGCACTTCCCTTGGCTCATCGTTCCTACCTTGTCTACGGTTCCTCAGACGCATCATCCTTCATCGGACCCGAAGTCGTCAAGCTAAGTCTATGTGTATCTTGCAGAACCTGTACACTCTAATACATATATTAAATACAAGGGTGAATCCTAACTTAAACTCTTTGCCTAAATATCAAAACACATAGTCCCACGGATCATAGATTGCCTCAACAATCTCCCCCTTTTTGATATTTGACAATACATTTAAGTTAGGGAAAATAAATAGTAAATACAATGCTAAAAATATTTGGACTTACGTTGCCAAGGCTACACCTTGGACTTATACCACCAGTACATATGCCAATGCAACACAAACAATGCATGGAATCCTATCACAAGGTTTGCCCCACACCTAAATTCCCCAATGAGTTAGGATTTTTACCGAACGGGCTTTTTTAAGAACCACTTCAAGGCTCCCCATACATTAGACTTACAAAGGCTTCTTAAGAACCTATCACAAGATTCCCCCTTTACCAATAAATGAGCAGCAATGCCCCCCCCCCTTCACCTAAGCTGCCCCTTGACCTAGATTTCTTACAAAGACGTGTTTGTTTCCCACTTAAACCTAACACTTCTCCCCCTATTGCCACACATCAAAAAGAACTCCAACAATCTCCCAATTATCAGATTCTTTACCCTCTAATGATTATAAACATTGTATAATAACTCCCCATAAGATTATACACAAGTTTGATATCATTAGGGTACTTTTCGACTTTGCTGAAAATAATTTTAGCATGTATCAGTCGACTGAGACAGTTACCAGTCGACTGATCTTGTCAAAAAATAACCTTACAGAATTATTAGTCGACTGACCTCTGCACCAGTTGACTGATACCCTGATATCAACCTATTTCATTATTTCTGACTCAAATTCAAAAATATATTCCAAAATCTCCATAAATCTCCAAAACTTCTCAAAATTTGTGGAGAGGTTTGTGGTACCCGTGTCTACTTGAGAAAAATACATTAAAAAATGTATCTATGATAATCACAAAATTGATACAAAATCTAAAACTATCTAAATGGTTCAATTGAACCTTGACCTAAAGTCCTAGTTTTAGCCTCCTCTTGATTTATTGCCATACCAAACCACAATACATCCGTAGCATTGGTTTATATGACATTTATACATCAAAAACTGTCATGCAATATGCCCCAATGCCATATTTTCATGCATGAACCACACAATCCCAATGTGCCAAATCCCTAGATTGAAACTCAGGTCTATCTCCAAATCCTTTGGCACACTCCATGATCTATCTAGACTTCTGGGAGATATCCTCTCGAGATCCATTGACCATGGGTCTCAATACAACTCTTAGAGCTCATCTTGAGTTCTTAACCTTAGTCACCTCCCTAGTGACTCATCTATAATCATAAGGGCACACCGGTGTACTTCCGGTGACTCTTGCCTACAAACCTAACCTTGGGCACCTTGTCCTTGGTTAAGCACTTCTTTTTACCCTTAAATGACACTCCCTTGCCATTCTTGAATTTGTCCTCCTTGCCATAATTATATGCTACCCTCGCATATATCTTTTCATTAACATTTGAGGACTTAGATCAATATCCCAACCCCGATCTATCATTGTTGGGTTTTTGGCTCCCTAATATCATTCCTAACCCCTTAGATCCAATAGTGAATCTATGTAGGTTTTCTCTAGTTTCTCAAGCTTTGCCCTCAAGCTTGATTTTCCTTTTCTAGGTTCTTAAACCAAGAATCAACATATCCACCATGGACATTCCCAGACCCACCCATTCTAGGCATGTGTCTCCCTTTCTAGGAATTAATGTCTTGGTCCTTAGGTCTAATATTTCTAGGTTTATCATGATTCATGGATTACCTAGGGTTATGATATGCATTGTTAACCCTACTTCTATCATGATATCTAAAATCAAATTTTACACTATTACAACTCCTCTTTTTCTCCTTCTCCATTTCCTCAAATGCTCCAACTTCTTGAATTCTCCTATCCTTGAGCATTTGGTGTGGTAGTGTCCTAGCTCACTACACATAAAGCACCGAATGTGCTTCTCCTCCTTCTTTTTCCTACAACCCATATTAGAATCTAAAGGAACGGAAATGAGTTTAAGATTTACCTCTTTTTTCTTACCCAATGGACACTTGTCCTTGTAGTGTCCCTTTTGATTGCACCTAAAGCAAATTATGTGGTCCTTTAATTTTGCTTTGGCGAAGGTAGAGGCTTCTTCTTGCTCTGGTATTAGGGATGGTCTCTCCTCCTCCTCAATCCTTGAAGTGGAGACTTCTTCTATGTCTTCCTCACTTGAGGATGTCTTCCATACCCAATTCACTTGAGTAGGTGGATGATGTTGGAGCAATCTATGGTCCGGAGTGACCATGTATTTTGATGTTTGGGCAAAAGGCTTAAGTTAGGTTCGCCCTTGTATTTGATATGTGTATGTGTGCGTGCAGGTTTATAGAATGCAATAGGCTTAGCTGGACGGCTTCGGGTCTAGTGAAGGATGGCATGAGGAGATAAGTCATGAGCATGTATGCATCCGAGGGATCGCAGACAAAGAATGAATGATGAGCTGAGGGAAGTGCACTTGAGGCATACACGAAGGATGACATGAAGATGAGCTGCGGGCTCGTATGCATCTGAGGGACAAGAGCCAAAGTCGAAGAAGGCTTAAAGGCAACAAGTCAAGGCTATTAGGTGAAGAGTCAGTTGAGTCGTGAGGGTCCGAGTGCTGAGAGAATTGTACTCGGGAAGGGAAACCCTAGGTTTAGGATTTGATCAGTCGACTGATGCTTGGATCAGTCGACTGATCTTCTGTGCAGTCAACTGGTGTTGGTTGGGAATTCAAACATTGGGTTGTAACGTTTGGATTCGATTGGAACCAGCCAACTGGTGTTGGCACCAGTCGACTGGTAACGGTTAGTTCGGCCACGAGCTCTATTTAATGGAACTCAGTTTGGCTGCTAAGGTTGACAAAATTGGCTTTGGTTAAAGGCCAATTAGTAGTCTTTGTGCTTAGAGGTCTTGTGCGAGTTGTGATGAGGTTTCTCCACCCACAAGGAGCTACACGAGCTAGCCGGAGGACTTCGGGGACTCATCCATCGACAGATCGGGATCATCCACCTGACGGGCTGCCGTGGACTAGGAGCATTATCTTCGAACCACGTAAATTGATTTGTCTCTTCTAGTTGTTAGTTTTAGTTATTTGGTATTCCACTTGCGCACTAACAACGTGTAGGAAGAGAACCGCGATTGAAGTGGGTGATCGGTTATTCACCCCCTCTAGCGTACGCACTGGTCACAACAAGTGGTATCAGAGCCGGGGTCGCTCATCTACGGATTACCGCCGAGAGAGCAAAAGGCTAGAGGAAATGACGTTTGAAGAACGCTTAGGGGACGATATCAACGTTCCACCTCCTATGACCGCGAGAGTTTCGATTATTAGAGGATGTGGACAAAAACGTGGTTCAACATGGATTGGGATCTAATGATCACCATTGAAGAACCATTTGAAGTCCTGAAAGATAAACATGGGAAAAAGCTCCGACCATGATATTGGAATGAGGAGCAACAAACACAATCAAAGGCAAATGATAAGGTAATATCAATTTTACTTAATGTTTTACCTAATGATATAATTAGTCGTGTAGGTGAGTACAAGTGTGCTCATGACCTATGGAGCAAAATGATTGCTCTTCATCAAAAGCCTACACAAGAAGAAGAGCCCAAGAAGATAAGCTTATTGGTCCAAGAAGAAGAAGAAGTGGACAAATCGAATGAGGAAAGAAGCTCAACATCCGAAGAGGAGGAGAAAGAAGAAAAAGAATTATCCACCTCCTCAAGTGAAGTGGCACAAGAAGATGAGGAATCATCCACTTCATCAAAGGGTGAAGAAGAAATCTCCACTTCAAGGATTGAGGGGGAGGAGAGACCATCTTCAATGCCGGACCAAGAAGAAGCATCCACCTCATCAAAGGTTGAAGAACAAGTCAACCTAGCCTCCACCTCCACCAAAGTAAAATCCAAAGATCACATAATTTACTTTGGGTGCAATCAAAACGGGCACTACAAGGGCAAGTGCCCATTAGGTAAAAAGGAGGTAAACCCTAAACTCAATTCAATTAATTTGAAAACTAACATGAATTATAGGGATGGAGCAAAGAAGGAGAAGAAGCATATAAGGTGCTTCATGTGTGGTCAACTAGGACACTACTACACCAAATTCTCAAGAAAAGTAGAATTTAAGAAATTGGAGCATTTGAGAAAATGGGAAAAGAAGGAGAAGAGGAGGAGCTCACATCAAGGGGAAGTTACATGGATAAGGGAGGTAATCCCTAACTTTAATTTGAAATGTAATTCAAATTTAAACTCCTCCATATATGCTAGGAATTATAATGTTAATTATTTTCTCATGCATAAGTATGGTTGCAGATATCGTGATAAAAATAGGGTTAATCATGTAGATCAAAATCCTAGGAAATCATGTCATGATAAAATCAAGACCATTAGACCTAAGGACCATGACATTAATCCCAAGAAGAGGAGACACATGCCTAGGAAGGTGGGTAGGTCTAGGAATGTTTAAGGTGAACATGTCAATTCTAGGTTTAAGAACCTAGAAAGGGAAAATCATACTTTAAGGGTAAAGCTTGACAGATTAGAGAAAACCCTAGATAGATTCACTATTGAATCTAAGGGTTTAGGTACGGTGTTGGGTGGACAAAAACTCAACAATGATAGATCGAGTCTAGGATACCGATCTAAGTTCTCCAATGCTATGGAGAAGTCATATGCAAGGGTGTCATATGACTATAGCAAGGGGAAGTCCAAAAATGACAAGGGTGTTGATGTAGTCTGACCCTGATTGTTGTTTTAGTGTATGCCACCGATTTAAGTTTGATTTAAGTTTGGTTGAGCGAACTCGGATTAAGTCAAGGTGGATCGGGAGATCGCATGCTGACATGTGAAAAGTCCTAGCTTGGAGGGCTAGGTGTGAAAAGTCCTAACTTAGAGGGTTAGGTGTGGAAAAGTCCTAGCTTGGAGGGCTAGGTGTGAAAATTCCTAGCTCGGAGGGTCAGGTGATTGAAATCCCGGTGATTGAAGCCGGGTCCTGGTGAGTGAAGCTAGGTTGAAATCCTAGTGAGTGAAGCTAGGTTGAAATCCCGGTGAGTGAAGCCGGGTTCTGGTGAGTGAAGCCAGGTGATTGAAATCCTAGCGAGTGAAGCTAGGTTGAAATCCCGGCGAGTGAAGCCGGGTCCTGGTGAGTGAAGCCAGGTTGAAATCCTAGTGAGGGAAGCTAGGTTGAAATCCCGGTGAGTGAAGCCGGGTCTTGGTAAGTGGAGCCGGGTGATTTAAAATCCCGGTGAGTGAAGTCGGGTCCTGGTGAGTGAAGCCAAGTGATTGAAATCCTAGCGAGTGAAGCTAGGTTGAAATCCCGGTGAGTGAAGCGGGGGTCCTGGTGAGTGAAGCCAGGTTGAAATCCTAGTGAGGGAAGCTAGGTTGAAATCCCGATGAGTGAAGCCATGTCCCGGTGAGTGGAGCCGGGTGATTGGAAATCCCGGTGAGTGAAGCCGGGTCCTGGTGAGTGAAGCCAGGTTGGCGGAAGTCCCGGTGAGTGAAACTGGGCATGGTATCTTGGTCCGGGGGACTAAGAACGAGTCAGAGAAAGGCTGGAGGCTTGTTCTCGTGACTTAGAGGAGATTTGACCTTGCTTGGATCGGTCTGGTGACCGATCAGGGAAGTTGGCACGGAGTTCCCTCGTGGATTGGTCTGGTGATCGATCCAGCTGTGTCTGATCGGTCTGGTGACCGATCAGGGAGCACACAGTGAGTTTGGAACTCTACTGATCGGTTCCTGATCGGTCTGGTGACCGATCAGGGAGCATACAGTGAGTTTGGGAGAACTCTACTGATCGGCTCCTGATCGGTCTGGTGACTGATCTGGGATACTGTTTAGATCGTTCTGGTGAACGATCAAGTGTCGCAGACTCCTCCTTATAACCGATCAGGCTGGAGCCTGATCGGTCGGAGGACACCCTGATTGGTCTGGGGACCGATCAGTAGGGTTGGACTGCGAAGCTGGGAAAACACCCTCCAAAGGGGTGGATCGGTCTGGTGATCGGTCCCGGAGAAGTCGCGATTTCTGATTACGCGTTGGGGACCGATCAGGATGGAGCCTGATCGGTCTGAACCCAGCCTGATCGGTCTGGTGACCGATCAGGAGTCACTCTGATTGGTCCGGTGACCGATCAGTAGCTGATAACTTTAATTCAAAAACGCTGTCAGAGCTCTGATTACGTCTGTTTCTCTGCTGATTCGCTACTGATCTCTGCTCCTAACTTCTGATTGTTGATACTCCATTGATTTGCTGAGCTAATGAGATGCTAAGTGTGCAGGTTACTCAGGTTTACTTCAAGGGAGTCAAACTGAGGCTTTTGCTACGTCAAATTGGGCAGGTTTCCATCTCAGGTTGCAACGAATGCTGGCGCTGCTGGAGCTGCTGACTGGGGCTCGTTTGAGAGAAGCTCAGGGAGTCCAGGAGAGCTCAGTGGTAGGTGAGCAGTTGCAGTTGAGCAGCTGGGAGCTGCAGAGAGGTGGCTGTGACCTGGCGATCAGTGGGAGAGGCTTAAGGGCTTGATAGTGATGAAGCCTCAGAGACACTGGATCACTTCTTGCGACAAGCTTTGCTCCATCACTTTGCAAACACTCTGATTCTTGGAGCAACATATTGATACTTGAGCACTTGGAGGAAACAAGAAGCTTGACGAGTCCATCAGCAAGAAGACACGAAGAAGGGAGTTCTTGCATGAGATCTGTGCTGAGTGGAGTTCGGGAGAACTTCTCTTGTGTTCCTTTGGTTCCTAGTGCTTTGTAAGCCTTCTTGTTTCACTGTTCTTAACTTCATTATTTCTATGAAACGCTGTGGAGAGGTTTCTCCACCGAGAAGAAGGTTCCATTTGATATCCGGATTTTCCGGGGCTTGATCTACCAACGATCAAGGGATCGCCCACCTCACGGGCACGCCAAGGAGTAGGGGCAAGTTATCCCCGAATCTTGTAAACCCTCCTTGTTAGCGATCTTGTTTGTTGCTTTAGTTTGTTTTTGTTTTCTGCGTTTCTGCATTTTTCTGTTTCCATTGTTTCTGTTGCTGTGCTACTAACCGTGAAGTGCAGAGAAACCCTAAAGTGAAATAAGTTTGTGTCTGGCTATTCACCACCCCCCCCCCTCTCTAGCCATCCAAGCACCAACAAAGGGAATGTCATTTAAGGACAAAAAAACCTTGACCAAGGACAAGATGTCCAAGGTTAAAAGGAAGAAAATCTTAACTAAGGACAAGGTATCCAAGGTTAAGAAAGTTAGGTTTGTAGGACAAGAATCACCGGAGGTACACCGGTGTGACCTTGTGTTTGTAGAAGAGTCACCTAGGGAGGTGGCTAAGGCTAAGAGCTCAAGGGGGAGCTCTAGGAGCCAAGTTGGGACCCATGGTCAATGGATCTTGGGAGAATTTCTCCCGGAAGTCTAGATTGGCCATGGAGTGTGCCAAAGGAATTGGAGACGGATTTGAGTCTCAATCCTAGGGATTTGACACATTAGAATTGAGTTTCATGCATGAAAATATGACATTAGGGTCATATTGCATGAAAATTAGTTTTTGAAGTATGGATGTTAGATAAACCAATGTTAGGGATGTATTGTGGTTTGGTATGGGCAGATACATCAAGAGGAGGCTAAAACTAGGACTTTAGGTCAATGTTCAATTGAATCATTTAGATAGTTTTGGGTTTTGTGTCAATCTTGGGATTGGTGATAGATACATTTTTGAGTGTATTTTTCCTAAGTTAACACGGGTACCACAAATCTAACCATAAAATTTGGGAATTTTTGGAGAATTGTAGAATTATCCGCACATTTCTGAAATTGGGTTCAGAATGTTGAAAAGACTAATATTAGAGTATCAGTCGACTGATGCAGGAGGCAGTCGATTGATGTTACTATGAGATTCATTTTCGATAGGGATCAGTCGACTAGTAACTATCTCAGTCAACTGATACAGGCTGAAATTATTTTCAACAAAATCGGAAAGTGTCCTAATAATATTAAACTTGCGTATAATCTTATGGGGTTATTACACAATGTTTGTAATCATTAGAGGGTAAAGAAATCAATAATTGGAAGATTGTTGGAGTTCTTTTTGATGTGTGGCAAAGAGGAGAAGTGTTAGGTTAAGTGGGAAACCAAACATGCCTTTGCAATAAATCCTAGGTCAAGGGGGAGCTTAGGTAAAGGGGGAGCATTGCTGCTCATTTATTGGCAAAGGGGGAACATTGTGAGAGGTTCTTAAAAATCCTTTGTAAGTCCAATGTAGGAGGAGCCTTGGAGAGGTTCTTAAAAAGTCCGTTTCGGTAAAAATCCTAACTCTTGAGGAGTTTAGGTGTGGGGATGCCTTGTGATAGGATCCATGCATCTTTGCATTGCAGTGGTATATGCATTGGCGGTATAAGTCCAAGGTGTAGCCTTGGCAACGTAGTCCAAGTATTGATTAGAATTTGTTATTTGCTTTTTGTTTTCCCAAACTTAAACGTATTGCTAAACATCAAAAAGGGAAAGATTATTGGAGAAATCTATGGTCTGGAGTGACCATGTGTTTTGATGTTTGGGCAAAGGGTTTACGTTAGGTTACCCTTGTATTTAATATGTGTATGTAAGTGTGTAGGTTTGCAAGATACACATAGGCTTAGCTAGATAGCTTCGGGTCCAGTGAAGGATGGCATGAGGAGACAAGCCATGGGTTTGTATGCATTCGAGGGGTCGTAGACAAAGTAGGAATGATGAGCCAAGGGAAGCGCACTTCGAGGCATACGCGAGGGATGACATGAAGATGAGTCGCGAGCTCGTATGCATCCGAGGGACGAGAGCCAAAGTCGAAGAAGCCTTGAAGGCAATAGGTCGAGGCTGCTAGGTGAAGAGTCAGCTGAGTCGTGAGGGTCCGAGTGCTGAGAGAATTGTACTCAGGAAGGGAAACCCTAGGCTTAGGGTTTGGTCAATCAACTGATGCTTGGATCAATCGACTGGTAGTTGGCACAGAATGATCAACCGATTGATCTTCTGTGCAGTCGACTGATGTCGGCTGGGAATTCGAACGTTGGATGTAACGTTCGGATTCAATTGGAACAATCAACCGGTATTGGTACCAGTCGACTGGTAACGGCTAGTTTAGCCACGAGCTCTATTTAAGGGAGCTCGGTTTGGCTGGCTAAGGTTGACAAAATTGGCTTTCGTTAAAGGCCAATTAGTAGTTTTGTGCTCAGAGGTTTTGTGCGAGTTGTGGTGAGGTTTTTCCACCCACAAGGAGCTACACGAGCTAGCCGGAGGTCTTCCGGGGACTTATCCACCTACGGATCGGGATCATCCACCTTATAGACTACCATGGAGTAGGAGTTTTATCTCCAAACCACGTAAATCGGTTTGTCTCTTCTAGTTGTTAGTTTTAGTTATTTAGTATTCCGCTTACGCACTAACAACGTGTAGGAAGAGAATCGCAATTGAAGTGGGTGATCGGCTATTCACCCCCCTCTAGCCGTACGCATCGGTCACAATAGATGATTCTTCTTCTTATTTCTCCTCCTCGGATGTTGAGCTCCTCTCCTCATCCGATTGGTCCTTCTCCTCCTCTTGGACCATTAAGCCATCTCCTTGGGCTCTTCTTCTTCTTGTACTCGTGTAGGGTTTCCATGAAGAGATATCATCTTACTCTATAGCTCATAAGCATTCTTGTATTCACCTACACTCCTAATCACGTCATTAGACAAAATACTAATTAAAATTGAGATTAGCTTCTCGTTTGCCTTTGATTGTGATTGTTGCTCCTTTGTCGAATAGCATGGTCAGAACTTCTTCCCGTGCTTGTCTTTTAAGGCTTCGAATGGATCTTCGATGGCTATCATTAAATCACAATCCATGTCGAACCATGTCTTCACCCGTAACCTCCAATATTCAAACTTCTCGCAATCGTAGGGAGGTGGAATGTGATGTCATCGCCCATTCTTTCTTCAATCACCATTTCCTTTAGTGCTTTGCACTCCCGATGATTAGTCCGTAGATGAGCGACCTTGTTCTGATACCACTTGTTGGGACTTGATCAACCCGGCTAGAGGGGTGAATAGCCGATCACCCTCAATTCTTCTTGGTTTGCTTCCTATAATGTTAGTGTGCGCAACAGAAATATACTTAAACTAAAAACACTAACAAAGACACAAACCGTTTAACGTGATTCGGAGATAAAGCTCTTACTCCACGATAGTCCGTAAGTGGGCGATCCTAATTCATCGGTGGATGACTCCCCGAAAAGCCTCCGACTAGCTCGTGTAGCTCCTTGTGGGTGGAGAAAACTCGCCACAACCCGCCAATATCTCTGAGCACAAAGATACTAATTGGCCTTTAACTAAAGTCAATTTCGTCAACCCTAGCCAGCCAAATCGAACTCCCTTAAATAGAGCTCGTGGTTGAACTAGCCATTACTAGTCGACTGGTGCCAACACCAGTCGATTGCTCCAGCCGAATTCGAACATTACAACTCAACGTTCGAATTTCAGCCGACACCAATCGACTACACAAAAGATCAGTCGACTGATCTTTCTGTGAGCTTTACCAGTCGACTGCTCATAGCAACAGTCGACCACACAAACCGTAAACCTAGGGGTTTCCTTCCCGAGTATAATTCACTCACACTCAGACCCTCACGACTCACTTGACTCTTCTTGCAGCCTTGACCTATTGCCTTCAAGCCTTCTTAGACTTTGGCTCTCATCCCTCGGATGCATACAAGCCCACAACTCGTCTCCATATGTCATCCTTCACGTATGCCTCGAAGTGCGCTTTCCTCGGTTCATCGTTCCTGCCTTATCTATAGTCCCTCGGACACATCATCCTTCACCGGACCCGAAGTCGTCAAGCTAAGTCTATGTGTATCCTGCAGAACCTGCACACTCCAATACACATATCAAATACAAAGTAAATCCTAACTTAAACCCTTTGCTAAATATCAAAACACATGGTTCCACGGACTATAGATTGCCTCAACAGTATCCTCACAAGTATCTTCCGAGTCGGGAGAGGAAGATGTTGAGTGCTACCTCTAGATAGAAAGCACATAGTCGAATTGTCGGGTCAATCTTGAATGGATCCCTCGGGGAAGCAAAATGTTTCTAATGATTCCTGAGTGGAAATGGAATTCCTGAGTGGACCGTTGAGTCAGGAAGGGTCATCCCGCCTATTTTTAGGTGTCGAGGCGGGAAGATAACTCTCGAGTGCCGAGTCGGGAAGAGAATTCCCGAGTGGAAATTCCTGAGTGGAATTCCGGGTGGATTGTCGAGTCAGGAAGGGACTTCCCGAATGCTTCAGAGTATCTCCCGTTGTGGCTGGCAAGAGGAAGTTGAGCGTCCCCGAACGATACGCCGAATTAAACATAAAGTCACCCGACTGCCGAGTCAGGAAGATTCCGACGGAACACCAAGTCAGGAAATGAAGAAGCTGAGGTCTGCACTCAATATAGTTTCCTTGAAATAGATTCGTCCTGTTAGATTGTATATATTTTAATTATTTGTTTCTAGCTTTTAGGGCATTTTAGTCTTTTCTTTTTTCAGTTTAGGGTTTAGGGTTTCTTAACCCATCTATATAAGGCTCTGTATTCCTTCTTTCTAAAACACTTTTGGATTTATCAAGATGGTTATTTTTCCTTTTCTCAATTTTTACATGGTATCAGAGCAATGCTCTTCATGGCTTTGATTATTCGTTCTGAACATTGGTTGGGTTTCTTTTATTCTCGCATCAACTTATTTTTGCTCACTATTTGGTTATTCATGAGCACTATTTGTTCTGTCATCATGAGCGGTTGTACAGATGATTCACTTCAATCGATTAGTATCCAATTGGATGGAAAAAATTATTCATATTGGGGATATATTATGAAAAAAATTTACGTGAAAAATCTATGTGGGGATATATTTCAGGTGTGCGAAGTAAACCTATGGATAACAATGTTGTAGATTATGTAAAGTTGATGGATATTTGGGAGACCAATAATGCGAAAATTATTACGTGGATCAATAATTCTGTTACACATTCTATTGGTGCTCAGCTGGCTAAGTACTAGACTGCTAAAGAGGTTTGAGATCATCTGACAAGGTTATATACGCAGTCTAACTTTGCCAAACAATATTAATAGAAGCAATATCTGCGCATTTCGACAGCAAGATATGGGTATCCAAGACTTTTATTCTGCCATGTTAGAACTATGAGATCATTGGCACTCATAGAATCCTCAGAATTACGAGTATTTCCAGCTTATATCACTCGTAGAGAAGAACAACGTTTGGTCCAATTCTTGATTGCTCTTCGTTATGATTTTAAAGGATTACGTGAAATAATTTTGCATCGAAATCCTCTCGCTTCCGTAAATTCAGTGGTACATGAATTGCTTGTAGAGGAGATTCGCCTTAAGTCTCAGGTTAATAAAAGAACTATTGCACCATCTACGCCATCAGTTTTTGCAGCATTAAGTGGCCTCCACCTCATAATCAAAATAGATTGACTTTGAAAGTTTCTAATGATGAATGTACTTATTGCAAAAATAAAAGACATTGAAAATCTCAGTGTCCATTATTATTGAACAAAGGTAAACGACCACCTCAGCAGCAGTATCAGCAACAACGACCTTAACAACCACTAGTGCTACATCAAAATGTTTTATAGAAATCTGATAATCGACTACCTCAGTCTAATAATGCAGTGGCTACCCCCTCTTTAGATCCATATATGCTTTAGCAGTTCAACAGTTCCTTGCTTCACAGTCCTCTGCCATATCTGCTTCTTCTCATATAGATTTGTCATCCTCTAGTACTTCAGGTATATCTTCTTCCTTATGGATCTTAAATTCTGGAGCTTCTCATCATATATTACCCAGCTTGTTGTCCTTTATCTCTTTGTCTCCTAACTCATCTTTGTCAATTGTGACTGCTAATGGTACTTCAATGCCATTAGTAGGTGTCGGTTGTATTATTACAACTTGTTTGTCTCTTCCTGATGTCTATTATATTTCTAGTCTTACACGTAATCTTGTTTCTGTTAGTCAATTATGTGAGTCTGGATATGTAATCTTTTTCTCTTCATCCAATTGTTATATGTAGGACCTGCGATTTCAGAAGGTGATTAGGATAGGACGTAGGAAAAGGGGACTGCATGTCATGGATCGGCTCTAAGTACCAAGTGTTGCAGCTCCTGGTGTCGATCTGTCATCTTTTAGGTTGAGTCGTTCTTCTTCTGATTTTTATTTAATATGGCATACTCGTCTAAGTTATGTTTCAGCATCCCGTTTATAATTTTTGGCTTCATCTGGAGTATTAGGACCTTTAAAAAGTCATGATATTTCTGATTATAGTGGTAGTAAACTGGCAAAATACTCTGCGTTACCTTTCAATAAAAGTATATCTTTTTCTCCTAATCCTTTTGATCTTGTACATTCTGATGTATAGGGGCCTTCTCCTATTGCTACAAAAGGGGATCAAGATACTATATTTTTTTTTATTGATGATTGCACTCGTTATGCTTGGGTTTTTCTTATGAAACATAGATCTGATTATCTTACCATCTTCATTGACTTTAAAGCTCTTGTCAACATTCAACATTCATCTATTATCAAGTGTTTTCGTTGTGAGTTGGGGGTGAGTATAGTTCAAATGTTGTTTCTCATTTACTTGCATTAGAAGCTACCATACATCAAACCTCATGTCGAGAAACACTTGAACAGAATGGGATTGTGGAGAGAAAACATAGATATCTTGTTGAGACAACCCACTCATTCTTATTGTCTACAAATGTTCCTAGTATCTTTAGGGGAGAAGCAGTTCTTACTACTACTCATGTAATTAATAGGATTCCAACTTCTCATAATTCAGGTTTGTCTCCTTTTCAAAAATTGTATGGCCGCACTCCTGATAATTCATCTTTACGTGTTTTTGGTTGTACCTGTTTTGTTCTGCGACCACACGTCAAGTGTGATAAGTTATCCTCTAAGTCTGCTTTGTGTGTTTTTCTTAGTTATGGTGTTAGTCAAAAGGGATATCGTTGTTTTAATCCAGTCAGTAAAAAGTTATATGTCTCTCGTCATGTTGTGTTTCTTAAGCATATTCCTTTCTTCTCCATACCTCCTCTATCACATAACATAACACATGCAGATCTTATTCACATTGATCCCTTCAGTACCGACATTGATGAAGCCTCTCCCACAGCTCCTCATGATAGCTCCACTCCTTCTGGTACTTTCAAGATGTCTCCTCCTCCTCCCCCTCCCCCTCCCCCTCCTGCGATTGTTCCATCACCTGATGAGATTATGGATAATCCTATTCGTTGGTCTACACGTCCTCGTAAGTCTACTAAGCTACCTGATTTTGCTTATTCTTGTTATTCTAATTTTTTTGCTTCTTTGTCACCTCTATTCATCATCTTTCTGAGCCATTATCCTATAGAAAAGTTGTTGATGACCCACTTTGGCAGAATGCTATGGACAAGGAATTAACTGCTCTACATCATACACATACTTAGGATCTAGTACCTCTACCACCAAGAAAATGACATTGGTTCTCATTGGGTCTATAAGATCAAAACTAAATCTGATAGTTCTGTCGAACGATACAAAGCTCGTCTTGTTGTAAAGGTTACTCTCAGGAGTATGACATGGATTATGAAGAAACTTTTGCCCCTGTTGCTAAAATGACCACCGTTCGTATCTAATTGTTGTT
Organism: Boesenbergia rotunda; assembly: GCA_024364735.1. Classification (NCBI taxonomy): domain Eukaryota; kingdom Viridiplantae; phylum Streptophyta; class Magnoliopsida; order Zingiberales; family Zingiberaceae; genus Boesenbergia; species Boesenbergia rotunda. The sequence goes on from JAGFNQ010002490.1 coordinate 230,369, forward strand.
ATCTCTATTCGTCGATGGAAAATATCTCAGATAGATGTCAAGAATGCCTTTTTAAATGGTGATCTTCAAGAAGAAGTGTATATGATGCCTCCTCCTGGAGTTGCTCACCAATCTGGTGAAATATTTAGGCTTCACAAAGCTCTCTATGGACTCAAACAAGCACCTCGTGCTTGGTTTGCGAAGTTCTCCACGGTGATTACCTCTCTTGGCTTTCATCCCAGTAATCATGATTCGCTTTTTTGTCAAGTGTATGTATGCAGGTCGTATACTTTTATCTTTATATGTGGATGACATGATAATTACTGGTGATGACTTTGATGGAATTGAGTCTTTGAAGTTTGAATTAGCTCGTCGCTTTGCTATGAAAGACTTGGGTTTACTACGTTATTTTTTGGGGATCGAGATCGCCTCTTCTCCAAAAGGTTATCTCTTATCTCAATCAAAATATATAGCTGATCTATTTGAGCTTGCGTGTCTCACTAACAACAGGATAGTTGATACTCCTCTTGAGACTAATGTCCGGTACTCTCTATCAGATAGTTCTCCTTTGCCAGATCCTAGCCTCTATCATACAGTTGTGGGAAGCTTGGTTTATCTCACTATGACTCGTCCTGATATTGTGTATGTTGTGCATGTAGTTAGTCAATTTGTCACTATACCTACCACAGTTCATTGGGTTGTTGTTCTTCGTATTCTTCAATATCTTCGGGGAACTCAGTTTCAGAGTCTTTATTCCCTTCCACCTCCTCATTAGAGTTATGTGCATACTTTGATGCTGATTGGGCAGGTGACTCTACGGATCGTAAGTCTACCATCAGCTTTTGTATTTTCTTGGAGATTCACTTATCTCTTGGAAGAGTAAGAAGCAAGATGTTATTTTCAGATCTTCAACAGAAGCTAAGTATCGTGTCATGGCTACCACCACTTGTGAGATTATTTGGCTACGTTGGTTGCTTGCAGATATAGAAATTTTTCTTCGACAACCTACTGCTCTTCATTGTGATAATCAAAGTGCTATTCAAATTGCCGTAATACAGTTTTTCATGAGAGAACGAAGCATATTGAGATTGATTATTATTTCACTCGTCATCATCTACAGCTTGGCACTATCACGCTGTCTTTTATTCTTTCCTCGCTGCAGATAGCTAATATATTTACCAAGGCTCATTCCGCTTCATGCTTCCATTTTTTGTTTGACAAACTCTCAATGCTTCTAACTGTAGCATCGTGAGTTTGAGGGGGGATGTTAGATTGTATATATTTTAATTATTTATTTATAGCTTTTAGGGCATTTTAGTCTTTCCCTTTTAGTTTAGAGTTTAGGGTTTTTAACCCATCTATATAAGACTTTATATTCCTTCTTTCTAAAATACTTTTGGATTTATCAAGACGGCTATTTTTCCTTTTCTCAATTTCTACACGTCCCACCTCCGGTTGTGCTCCAAGGTTTTCTCGAGATGTCTGTTTCCTAGGATATAATGGTGAACCGCAATCTCCACCAAGCATTGGTGGTCGAAGCGAACTGAGTGGTACTCGAATGCTATCATGGATATTTTGTAGAGCAGAAGATGCACGGTAAGAGGATGAAAGTGAGGGGGAATACAGGTGGATAGAGATTCTTTTTGCTTTTCCCCTCACACACCTACCCAGGGTCACAACTAAGCTGTACTAAATGGCTGAATAAAAGTCATTTAATTCCTTTATTCATGGGCATTTATTCGTTGACAGTTTTAGTCGGCAAATATGGATCTGAATTAAACTCATTCTCTAGACATTTATTCGCTGGACATTTATTCTCTTGGACAAATTTTGCCCGATCGGTCGGACATTCGACGCATGCAAGTCATGCTCGCATGCGAGTCACATTGGGTTAGTACAATTCAAGCCTTGGATTTGTATCCCTTACACATCCACACGTGAAGAGAATCTCTCCCCATGCATTTGTTCACATCATCAATGCATGTGAAACCATAAAGCCATGAAACTCCCATATGGGACTAAACCCATGTACAATGAAGTTTCCTTCCTCCATCTTTTTTTCCATTCACATATATCCAACACTTAGATGTTAGAACTTCAAACTTTTGCTAGATCAATTATAAGCACATTTCATTTCTATTATAAGACAGTTTGTTTCAGCATGTATTTTCCTAAGTAATTCCTTCTGCTAGATACAAAATTTCTTAGACATAATAAGCAACGTCCAGTCTCTCTAATGCAAAAACACAAAGCAATGCTCTACTTCTGCATTACATCATTTTATTACATAGTACAGGTTGCAGTAATGGTATGGTGCATTTGGAATGGAATTATGCATTACAACTTTGAAACTCAATGTGATAGCTTAACTTGATGAACTTGCACTGTTGTTTCTCAAGGGGAAACATGCTTATGATTTCAGTGGTCTGCATAATGTAGGAAATGAGGTATTAGATCATTAAGTGTGCTGATAAAAAAGGTATTTTCTTGTATAATGGTATGGTGAATTTTATTGCATAATGTTTTAGTTTTTTTTTAAAAAAAAGGTATTTTCTTGTATTAAAATGCCAAGATGGTAGCATTTTATGCATTTGTGACACTAATGAACTTCAATACTCTTTGCTTGGCTTGCTTAACCAGCTTATAAAGGCAGAAGCCAAGTAAACTATAATGGTCTATTATTAAGAATAGTTTGATAATAAACCAACTAAGAAATATACTTCTAGATTTACATTTTGAAGCAGCAACATAGACCAAATTGTGTGGAACCTGACGCTGGAAACATCTATTTAACAAACATGATACCACAAACTATCTTTACAGAATTCAGATGTTTCTTAGCAAATATTCAGACACAAACTAACTACTGATGGCAATGGCTAAAGTCTCATGGCATCACATTACCGAACTCTTAGACAGTACAAGACTCCTCCGGAAACTAAGAATCATCATCCCTCCTCAATGCCAGTGTTTGCAGACAATTGCGAGGTCAAAGGCTTGCTTTCGGAGTCAACCGGTGTGCTTGCATTAGATGTGAAACTAACATCACTGTTTGTGGACCTTTGGGTTGAAGGACCAAAGTAGTTGGCAGTGAAGCTGCTGGTTCCATCCATGAATTGCCAATCAGTCAAGTAACTAGGCCTCGAGGTTACATCTGCTACTTCAGTATCCCCTACTAGCATGGCCACAACCTTTGACATTGGTGGTCGATGCAAAGGTGATGTTTGGGTGCAAAGAAGAGCTATTCCGATGACCCGATGGACCTCTATCTCATTGAATGTTGGTAGCTCTGGATCAGCAATTTCTAGTTCCCGCTTATCATCATGTAGTTTCCAAGCCTGAGATATTTAGAAGAATCAATAGTTTGTAATGATACACTTTAAGAGGGTCTGTCAGCATACCCATCCTAGAAGATAAACCTTGTCCTTCTCAAGGGTTTGGTCAGAGTTAGGCCTTCCGCTGAGTATCTCCAATGCCAGCACTCCGTACGCAAAGACATCAGCTTTCTCAGTTAGATGCCCTCTCATAGCATACTCTGGTGCTAGATATCCGCTGAAATAATAACACAACAACTCACAAGTTAGCAAAAAGATGTCTCAAATGAGAACATATTCTATAGAAAAACACTCAAAAGGAGAAAGGAAAGTGGTCATTCTTACATTGTACCAGCAACCCTTGTGTTAATGTGAGTCATCTTGTCATCATAGAGCTTGGCCAAACCAAAGTCTGAGATTTTCGGGTTGAGATCAGCATCAAGTAGGATATTACTAGCCTTCACATCTCTATGCACGATACGCACTCTTGACTGCTCGTGAAGATAGGTTAGACCTCTTGCTATACCAAGCAATATATCGAAGCGTTTTGGCCAATCAAGATGCAAACTGCTTTTCCCTGCAATCCATGAATGGTTAAAGAGATTAAAACCTGTTCCATGTGAGAGTTGAGGGTTGTATTAAAATCGGATGCTTTATCATTGAGCTGCAAATTCCATGATCATTTTCTAATCTTGATTCCCTGAAGTCTAAGAATTGTAAAACTTGTGAATGTTTGATAGCATTCTAATTCATAACTCGTTGCTTCGTGTAAAGTTTGATAACTGGAGCAATGCACAGTTTTCTTAATATACCAAAAATTGCTTGGTCTAGACTCTTGTTCTCCGAGTACTCATAGACCAGAATCCTCTTGTCTTCCTCAACACAGCAGCCATACAACTTTATAAGATTTCGATGCTGCACTGCAGATATAGTTGCAATCTCGGTCAAGAACTGCCCCTTTCCTTGATGAGATGTTGCTGCTAGTTGCTTGACAGCAATTGTTCTTCCATCTTGAAGTTCTCCCTACATGATAGAGTATTCGTTTCAATCAAGATAACTTAGCAGAAAGGCCATTGATGAATAACTCCTATGAATAAAGTAGATATTTTTAATACAGAGGTCAGGTTCTGATACAAAATCCAAAACAAATAACCTTAAACACCGGGCCGAACCCTCCTTCCCCCAATATGTTAGAGGAACTGAAGTTTTCAGTTGCATTCCTTAGTTCAGCATAACTGAAGGTGAAAGGTTTCACATCTAGTCCTGTTAATACTGAAAGCACAAAAGAGTTGGATCGATCAATTAACTAAAACAAGGTGATCCATGGCAGCAGACTTGTAAGCAGTTATTACCTTCTTCTTCACTTAACCTTCTTTGTCTTCGTCTCAAGAAAATAATTCCACATATAGCCAACAAGCCTAAAACTGCAACACCAACTGAAACACCCACAACCAAACCTGCCCGATTTTTCTTTAAACTTGGCAGTCTATTTGATACGGTTGGCTCGAAGTCTGCATAGTAACACTAACATGTCAGGAGTTGTTAAAGAAAAGAAAACTAGCCAAATTGTGCAAGTTACTACCGGGAGATACACTTATAGCTGAAATCAATGGACCATAATATCCTTGTGTTGGCTGACAGCAGGTACCCTTGCCAGCCCAAAAGAAATGGATTTCGAGGAAATTATCTGATACTGAAACTGTGAAATTCCTAGACACAGCTACAAAGGATCTACCACCAGCCAGCTTTCTTATATCAAAGTCTCTCTCTTTAGATCATTCTACAACAGAATATATAAACAGGAGAAGAATAGCTTAGTTCTCCCTCCAAATTACAGTGCTTAAATATTTCTTGCGGTTAAGGCATGATAGACAGGAAAGTACAGAATAAACAACTCATTAAGTAAATGAAATTTTGATTAAACTGACACTTTTTTCATCTTAGTTAGGAAGTAAGATATGATTAATATTGCATCAAAAAGGTATGATTTGCACATCACATGTCGAGGAGATGTTATACTTATTTGATGCAGGCATAATATTATTTTTGTCAATGTTCAATCTTCCTTTTCCTTCTTTTGTTTTGGTTTCCCACAAACATCAACTTGTTTGTTAAATTATAAGAGTTGGAATTGTGGCTTTCATACCTGAATATAAATATCAAACACCCTTCTACCCACGCTTTCGAAAGTAGGTGTGTCAGGAAAAGCAGTCTCCGCGAACTGGAGCCTAACAGTGTAATTTCCATTCTCAAGACCAAGACCATAGTATCTCAGTGAGGATGGAGACAACCTCGCAGTTTGAAACAATTCGAGTCTAATGTATTCTCAAATTGAGATTGGCTATTGGTAGTGTAAGCAGGAGTAGGTGAGTCCATAAAGCGGCCAACATTGCTAACACCCCATCTGGATGTATCAGTCACAAAGTATGATGCAGTTGTGAGATTTGCATCATCAACCTCATACAAAGTGTTATCAGAAGCACTTATTGCTTTGCTACCACCGCACTTAATCGCAAAGGATGAATCTGAAGTGAAATATTATGATTAGTTGAGATATAGAAATATTTTATCAATTTCTTTGAAACATTAAGACTGAATAATTTCGCACAGATTGGAAAACCACGATAACATGGAAAAGTGCGTTGGAGACAGTTTAACCCTGAAGGCAAGTTTCTGCACAACAAACAATGGCAGAATACTCAATGCTAAGAGAAAAAAGAGTCTTTCAGAGAGAGCTAGAGGCATGAAACAAAGTGTCTTTATTACCTGCTGCTGGAGTCATCGATCACAAAATTGTTTGCCACCAAATTCCTAGACAAAAATCAGCATCCAGCTTTAAGGAAATAGGAAGGAAATGGTGCTTTCTAGTTTGTCAATTATCGATTAGGACATAAATTGTTAACATGATAAAGTCCACACCTAGAAATTAGACTTAGACAAGATAAGTTATGGACAAGATTAATTTGATAATATTTGCTAAAATTAGTGTTGCTATTTTTACTTAACATAACAATTCAATCTTTCAACATACAAGTGTAAGTTTTCTTGGCTAACCCAAGATGGCAAGCTTCCTGATAATTGATTGTATGATAAATCTCTGCAAAGAAACAAAGCCGCATAGTTTGTTAGGAGCCAGTACCATGTAAAAGAATGGAACTCGAATGAATAATTAAAATAAATCGAAGAACTAAGCCAAGTTGCATAAAAACACATAAAAGCATGATACATGTTCGTTAGTCCATTGCTCTTTTGCAGAGGTAAGGATCCAGAGAGGCTGTTGTTGCCAAGGAACCTGATAAAGAAAAATTAAAGATAGTGATACGCTTCAAATTTAACCAAATCGGTATCTCGATCTAAATTTTGGAGTTGTAATGAAACGTTTTCTCACAGGAAAAAAGTGAACTCAAATTGAAGAGAGACTGAGGAACTTGACCAGTTATGTTGTTAAAGCTCATATCTCTGTACAAGGAAATAATGACCAATATAAAAACATTGCACAGGAATAGATGAACCAAAATGCTGAAATGGGCTTATTGATAATGACTCCGACATGACTCAAGAATCTTACAACAGTGTTAATGTATTATATTTCTCAAAGCTCAATGGAATTGTATCAGAAATCTTGCAGTTCCTTAGTACCCTATTAAAGAAAAAAAATATTAAACCATAAGATGTTATTTCACAAGATAGAAGAGCAAGGTCAATTGTGAAGCAAAAAGTTGTGTCTAGGATCTTACAAGGTACTCAGAGATGTCATATTAGCAATGAAGTCCATTGAAGAGCTCCCATTTATAATATCTCCTATTCTCCTACACCATCGAATTTACTAATTTGCTAATGAAACAAAATATATATAGCTGACAAATCTTCACAAACTTAATCCCTTATTGGTGTAATGCAAATCCTGTAATTCTACATCAAACCTAAAATGAACACTCACAAATCAGTCAGTTGAGTTAGGCTGGCAAAGCTCAAAGGAATTGGACCTTGAAAGGAGTTGCCTTGGAGCCTCCTGCCATAAGAGTGGATAATTAACATGTAGATGGCTCCAAATAGTTACAGTTAACATGACTTCATTTTTAAGATACAATATGTTTGTAGGTATCTTTCCTGCGATGTCGATGCAAGCAAATATTTGAGTAGGTGAATAGCATTCTAGAATTATTTACTAAATCTTACAAGTCCATTAGGTTTGTCCATGTTCCAATGTAATCAGGTATTCTTCCAGTGAAATTACAATCTGAAACCCATCTGAAATAATAATTGTGTGGCAAATTGCTTACTGTTAGCAACCGCTATAAATATCTACATATATCTAAATTGGTCTTTTCAAGAAACTAACATTTTCCTCAAGCTTCTGAGATTAGATAGACTTTGTGGTAGCTCACCGCTAAGTCCAGAACTACGTAAGTATCTGCATCTCAGCATTAAGAATAAAGAACAAGTAAGATTATTGTAGTCTATTAACAATGGTGGGGAAAAAAAATCATCCAATTGAAGACTTAATCAAATCTAACAATTGTTCTAAGTTTGTGAGATTTCCAAACTCAGAAGGTACTGAACCACTGAAGTTATTTGTTGAAATACTCCTGCAAGAGGCATTACCCTGTATTGTCAGATATTCTGAAATATACCAATCAAGCTATTTTGAATTCTTAAGAACCATCATATCAGGCAAGATTTAAAAGAAATGCTTACAATGAGATGAGTCTTCGAAGGTTGCCAAGTTCCGGTGGTACTTGCCCCGATAAGGCATTGGTACCCACACTTCTGTTGGTTACGGGAACATATTAAATGCAAAGATGATGGAAAGCAATGCTTGAGATGCAAAATAGCCTTACAAGTATTGCATGTCAGTGAAGTTTCCTAGGAATGCAGGCAGAGTTCCCGTCAAGTAGTTTTGTGCTAAATTTCTGCAAAAGTAGAGCTCATCTTGTTACTATCACGCTTTATGGTGCTCAGTTTCTTCTCATTACTGCAGTGTCAGATTCTTGCCCATGATTTCTCAAACTATACATGCTATGTTAAAACGTGTTGTATAGAAACATGGCTTGACTTGAGTATCCAAAGATGAATCAATCTACTCTCTATTGCATCTAACACTGTGATAATGAAACTTAAAGGTTCTATTAAAAGGTTGCTTGGAATTCAATCAATTCAGAAACCATTGAATTTTTTTTCTGAGAGTCTGGAGTGTCCGACCATTAAACTGTATAATTTCGAAACAAGAAAGAAGTTTCTCACAGATCAAAGAGGTAGGGCAGGTTCTGTAGTTCTTGGGGGAAAGGCCCAACCACAGTATGGGTCGCATAAACCTTCCTGCAAAAGCACAAATTTGCAAAGTTCTATCGAATTTATAAAGAAAGACTGAAACATATGGACGGATTCAGAAAACTGAAAGAACCAAAAGAAGACAGCGTCAAGAAAGATTGCAGTGTCGCACTGACAGCTGAGTGATATGGCAGGTGCTGTTGTTGTTGTAGGTGCAGCGGCATTTAATTCCTGGGTTGAAATCGCCACTGATGATGTTGGTTTCATCGATGGCGGCGCCGGTGCATGGGTCGCCACTGAAGTTCCAGGCTGATGATGCTCTCAAACCCCATCTCGCAAATATCGTGTTCAGTGCCAAAACTACAATCCATTTGCATAAAAGTTAACCATCCTCGTTAAAAAACAAAAACAAAATAGTAATAACAACAAGACAGCTATATGATCGACATCAATCGTACGTCGCTGAGCTCAATCAAATGAGCCCAATACCATATCGATTTCTTCATATTGCGGATAGAAAGTTTTGCAATTTTTGGATGTGTTATTAAATTTTATTAAAACCAAACGAAACTTGCCGGATGGAAACGGCAACTTGTGCAAAATAAGAACTTCTGCATCTGCACATACCTTCGGCTGGGTCTGTCGTAGCACTTGCTTGCGCTGCAACTCTCCCTTGCAAGAGGATTAAAGGCAAAGCAAGGATGAAGAAGAACACCAACAAAGCTCTCGGCCAAGCCATCAATTACTGGTGCAGAGTGTCAGCTCGATAGCAGAGAGATATATAAAGTACTGGCTTAAAAAAAAATCCCTTTTTTTCTTAAAGACCTTAGAAACTAGCAAAGAAAACATTTCTTTTATATATGTGTGTGTGTGGAGTGAGATTGCAACTTGGAGATGTAACGCAACTGAGGGAGCTTCGTGAAAGGTTCGTTGCAATTGTTAATTGAGTTTTCTTTAAAAAATATATATATAATTAGAAGAATTGGGTGATCGATTCTGTTCTCATCGGCCGCCAGATGAAATTAGAAAAGTACGACACATCTTATAATTAGTATTCTCAAGTCCGCTATCGTTAAAAAGAAAAAATCTTAATAATATATCGCAATTGAACCTTGAACTCTAAATTCATAATCTATCATTCGAGGTATAACCATGTCACTCTGCCAGGGAGCTTAAACTTAATTGAGCTTTCTTTGGCAGCTACGTATGCATGCATGATCCAAGCAAGCTGATGCAGGATGAATGGAATTAATGAATAAAAACCTACAAATTCCCATTATAATGCATAAAATGTATAAACCAGATATTTTTAGAATTTACTTGGTAAAATCTTCTGTTTTTTGTACTATTGAAAGTGGTAGGTGTGGAGGCTCCACTGCGAGGCGAAATGTCAAGGGTTGGAAAATTGGAAAGGTACCTGAGTGAGGCAAACTTTGATGGCTACTTCTTTTTAGACATTTCGTTGGCTCGTTGGTGAGGCAGACTTTGGAGCCACCCAAAAGGCATGGGAAAAATATCAAGTATGAAAGGAGTATTTCGTGGATTTTGAATTCTTCGAGTCTTCGACTGCACCTGCAATCAAGTAAAAAAGTCAAATTTCAACTCTTAATTTATTAAAGGGTGTTACATTCAAAAGTCAAATTTGTAAATAGTTTGAAGATGCGATGCGACATCACTAAAATTGACATGAACAAGTCAACGGGCCTGCAATTGAAAAAATGAAAACATGTACGAAGAAAATAAATGTTGGCATAAGTTCGAATAAATAAATAAATATTGAGCATTAGTTCTGCTTCTCGTTTGCCTTTGTGGGATCATAATGTGAATGAGGCGAATATGAAAATATATGAGTTCCCATCATCTCGACACATTTTTTAAAAAAAATGGAAAAGAAAATCAATTAAATTTAAGATGGTATATTTTGGAGGAGGCGACAGTTATCGTTGAATTTTTTGGTTTCATTCTATAATTTTGGATAAGTTTAAATCCATGTGTCACAAAACTTTTACATGGATCAACTATTGAAAATAATTATAAAATAAAGTCATTATAAATCTTTTGCCAATTTAGAATCTATTGAGTCATTTTAAGTAAAGAATTATTTTTTTTTATTTTAGGCGCTTTTAGATTCATGTAAACTAAAATTTTTGAAAATGACATTTTTATTATGTTCTTAAATCTTCTAAAGTTTTTATTTTGAAATTTTACCCCTACTGACTATCCGAGCTGATACTGACAAAGACATTATTGTCATATAAAGTTTGGGGTCGAATCCTGACGAGTGAGTACTCCTATGGCAAAGTAGCCCCTCTGCCAGGTAGTTGCCTAGTACCGTGATTTATCACTTTGTCACGGTATGGGACCGACATGATGGAGATTTCGGATGAGTGTTATCACCTTTTGTCACGCAAAGCTTCTAAATCATCATATGTTATTAATTATGATATTCTAGAACTATCAAGTTCATTTAATTATTCTAGACTCTCAGAGTTAGACCGGCTAGGCCACAGACTCTACGTTTCAACGTCAGACCATCTCGGTCACAGACTCATCTCTCAGTGTCAGCCCTAGACCATCTAGGCCATAGATTTTAGTCTCAACACCAGACCATCTCGACCATAGATTTATCTCTCAGTCTCCTCGCCGACCTTCTCAACCATAGACTATACGTCTCAACACCAGATTATCTCAGCCACAGTGCCCTCTGACAGCCGAGGGCACAGAATCTCCATCTCTCTCTTTTCCCCTGGATTATTCCAGTCATAAATTCTAGTAGTGGGTAAATAAGCATAGCCTAGCAAACTTATACCCATACAAAAGAGGTCCGCTGCAATTTATAGACTGGATTCATCCATATTTAAAAAGGTAACCGCTAAATACTATAGAAGATCGGAGACCCGGCTAGAGGGGGGTGAATAGCTCGTCACCCAAAACGCTTGTTCTTCCTACAAGGTTAATAGCGTAGTGGAAATACAAACTAAACAATAAAGAACAAACGGTAACACAAAATCTTTACGTGGTTCGAAGATTGTTTGCTCTTACTCCACGGCGTGTCCTTGAGGTGAACGACCTCTCAATCCGTTGGTGGATTAGTTCAATCCGTCGGTGGATTGGTCCCCGGCAATCTTCAGCTAAGCTTTCTCCTTCTCGGTGGAGAACAACCTCTTACAAAGATCTCTCTTCCCTTTACAAGATTGAGCTTAGGGTTAGGGGGAAGAGATTAAGCGTTGGAGCTTTAAGCACTTGATCAAGAAGATTTTCAACAGAACATTTAATCCTTCTCAAGCGTCAAAGCTTCCCCTTAAGTAGAGAAAAGAGCTATTGACAAAATAACTAGACCCAAGACCCCAGTCGACTGGTCCTCTCCGTTGGACATAGCCAACAGTTAGTTTTTTCAAAGCATCAATCGACTGGTGCTAACCCTAGTCGACTGATCTTTCTGTGAGTTTCACCCAATGCTGCCAGTCGACTGATTCCTCCTCCAGTCAACTACACAGCTTACAAACTCACTCTCAACCTCACCGGAGTCCATCCTTCGCGTATGCCTTGAAGCTCACTTCCCCGGCTTGCCCTTTAAAGTTCTCTTCCTTTGGCTCTCGTCCCTCGGATGTATACAAGCCCGCGGCTTGTCTCCATGCCATCCTTCGCGTATGCCTTTAAAGTCTACTTCCTCAGCTCGCCCTTTGAAGCCCTTTTCCTTTGGCTCTCGTCCCTTGGATGGCTTCACTCCGTTATTCCTCATGTGTGGTTCACCAAGTCCTACATGACTCAATATACACATCAAACCAATATGAAAATCTAACTTAATCATATTAGCACAAACATCAAAACCCTGATCTACCCGATCAAACCTGGGTTGATTGCACCAACAATCTCCCCCTTTTTGATGTGTGACAATATTTTTAAGTTAGGCAAAAATAGCAATTTGAAAATTAGAGGCATAGTATAACATGAGGCATAAACATGCAAACTCCCCTTAATCTATGCTCTATCACATACATTTCAAATTCAAACATGGAGAAATAAGTTAAGTTCTAACTTAAACTCTTCCATTCTCCCCCTTTGATATCATCAAAAAGATTGTACCAATCAATTCTAACTTATGACATCAAAGTAAAACAAAGTGAGTTTTAATTCTGAAAAATAGTCAGAAATCAATAAATCAGAGTATCAGTCGACTGGCACCCTGCTGTAGTCGACTGATCCCCTCGAAACAACCCACAGTATATTTCACACACTAGAAAAACACTAGGATCAGTCGATTGGACCTCTACACCAATCTACTGGCACAAATCTGTTCTAAATTTCAACTTTTGAGCTAATTTCATAATCATTAAAAATTTTAAAAAATTCAAAAAATAGTAAAATTTTATAAACATATTTCTTTTGATATCCTCTAATAGGAAAAAATAAGTTTACATAAAAGTCAAAGTATTATTGAGTTTTTGACCAAAACTCAAAATCTTAAAAAAATAACTAACTTTGTATCAATTTTAAACCCTTATTTTGAAATCATATGTTTTTCAAATCTATACGATAGCAAGTAAAACATAGAATTATTTTCAAAATATTTGAAATATCTAACTGAAAAAATGTTGGACCAGGTAGCAAACGAACCTGGGGTGACCGGCCCGACCCCACGGAAGTTTTCCACCGATCACCAGGTAAATCGGGAAGCGCTCGCGATGGGCGATCTAGAAGCCCAGCGTCCCAAGGTTTGCGCCCCATTTGGAGGAAAAATTCTTGCAAAATACATCGTAGCTGGGAATTAAACCGCGGATGCCTGGGATAGCAACTAGCGATCCTACCGCTGCATATAGCCTCGGGGGTTGAAATATCTAACTATGATCTATGAGCAAGATGTCCATTAATTAAACATTTATTTTCCCCATAATTGGTCTATTATTACTAAAATGATACATCTAATGACTCATCAAAATATCATAAGCACAAGTGAATTATTTGTATCATCCTAACATCTCACATGCATAAATCAAGTCATTATAAGATGAAATCAAGATAACCTCTACTTAGCCCTTTTTATCATAAAGTGTATTTTGGCTAAGTATTACCCCTTAATATACCAAGTCAACCATTTTTCAAAAATTTGAATTTTAACATACATGGTTGACTTATCCCTAAATCCTCTAACCCTTGAGAATTGACTTTGGCACCCAATAGAATTCTTCCTAATTGGGTTAACCAAGTATTCCTTAGAGATCCATTTCCTATCTAGGATTTTTGTTCTTGATTTCCTAGTAAGCAAGCAACGATAGACTTTTTCATGGTTTGGTTGATTATATCCTAGTCCTGTTTTCTTGAAGCTTGTTCTTTGGCTCCTAATGATCATGTCTAGAGTGTTAAAGCCTATTTTAAATTTTTCTAAGGGTTTTAATAAGGTAATCTACCTTTTCGCTTAAGTCCTTATTTTCTTCTTCTAAATATGAATCATTCGGTCTAGAGGAAGCATTCATATCATCCTTAAGTGTCATAGATTCTAATTATTCATTAAGCATACAAATATCATTTTTCAAAGATTTGATTTTGCTTTTAGCCTTAAATAAATCATCATGCATGCTTGAAATAATCTTAACTAAAGTGGTAGTGGGTAAATTATATACCTCACTTACCGAGATGTTCGAATCCGAGAGATGACCTCCCCCTTCACTTGAGCTCCCTTCTTCATCTTCATTTGATGTAGAGTCTAAGTCATCAACTCCCATAAAAGCAAAGTGGGAGATAATGTGCTCCTCTTCATCCGATGATGACATATCATCCCATGTTGCAACTAAGCTTTGAACTTGCTTCCTGTTTTCTTCTGATTTCTTCTTCTTTTCTTCCTTCTTTTTCCCTTCCTTCATCTTCAAGAGAGGATATTCATCCCTCATATGTCTTCTCCTTGACAATTATAGCAAATAATCTTCCTTGGTCGACTTTTGCTTTTTGATCTTTTCCAAGCATGAGATTTATTAGTGGAAAAGTATTTGAAGTTCTTTCTCATTTTTCTTACCATATATGTCTCCTCATCACTATCCATGGAGGCGCTTGATTCTTCGGAGTCAGAGGATGAAGACTTCCTCTTCTTCCCCTTTCCCTTGTTTGCCACAAGGGCTACTCCTCTCTGTTAGGACCAGTAGGAGAGCTAGAGGGGGGGGTGATTGGCTCCGATCTTTGCTCGTTGATAATTTGTTGCGGTGGAAGACTTGAGCAATGCTAACACCTTGATTTTACTTGGTATCCACCTCCTTGAGGTGACTAATCCAAGGATCCGCTCTTCCTCACTCTCTCATACACTATCAAAGATCTCCTTCTTGAGGTGGAGAAACCTCTTACAATATTACAAGAAGATACAACAAGAAACTGAAGCAAATACATAATAAATCTTACAAGATTTGCACACTTAGATCCTTGCTTGTCTTGTTTTCTCTTCTTCTTGCTTGGAAAACGCCTCTTGAAGTGCACCAACACTTGCTAAGAACTGGCGAAGAGGAGGAGGAGAATCGTCGAAGAGCTGCCGAAGGGGTGCGCTTTAAATTTGCATGAAAACCCTATATACCCGCGACCTAGGGTTCCCTAATCGATTACCATATCAGACTTAGCCGTTCAACGGCTATTTTTTTTGAAGCTTAATCGATTAGTCAATCGATTAAGCTGAATCGATTCAGCACTTTTTTATGCTCTCGGGCAATACTGCTATAATCGATTGCCTAATCGATTATTGGACACCTTTATCGATTGACCAATCGATTAAGAGGAGGCTGAATCGATTCAACCAGCTTCTGTTCTCGTAACTCATTTCTCCCAATCGATTACTTAATCGATTACCCAATCAATTAAGAAGGCTTCTGTTCGCGAGAAATCAACATCAATCGATTGACCCCAACCCTAACTTGTGTGCACAAGTCTAGGGTTCCCTTGTGTAACCCCAATCAACCGTGACCTGTTAGGACTTCTTCACCAAGTGTCTGATCATCCCTTTGACTGACTTGGATTTTTCCTTACTTAGTTTCCAACTAGACTTATCCTAGTTCCCAATCAGGTTTGCCTAACCCTCGAGTTAGGTCTAGTCTCTCGGTAGACTTCCACCTTGCCAACGTGCGATCTCCCCGATCCACCTGGACTTTATCTAGTCCCATTAAGTGTGTCTAGTCCCACTAAGACTTTTTCCGTGTCAGTGTACGATCTCCCCGATCCACCTAGACTTCACCTAGTCCCTCTAGGTGTGCCTAGTCCAACTAGGACTTTTCCCGTGCCAGTGTGCGATCTCCCCGATCCACCTAGACTTCACCTAGTCCCACTAGGTGTGTCTAGTTCCACTAGGACTTTTCCCATCAAATCTCCAGTCAACCTTGACCCACTTAACTTACACGATATTCAAACATCTTACAATATTCAAACATCATTATCAAACATCGAAACTTAAGCTCACCAAGCTTACCAAACATAAACTCACCCGAGACTAGTTAAACTAGGTCAACCCTGACCTAACAATGATTGCACCAACACTCTCGATTTATGAGCTTCTCCATCCAATCCTTTGATGCGAGTCACAGAAGCTCCATGGTTAAGAAAAACTCATCTAGAGAACTCTTCTCTAGATCCTTTGAAATAGAGTATGAATCCGCCATTGAACTCCAAGTTGAGGTTTTTGGGAAAGCATTGATGACTTTCATTATGATGTCATGGTTAGAGAGTTGCTCATCTACACTTGTTAGTCCACTTAATATTTTTTTAATTCTAACATGAAGTGAGAATACCTTTTCTCCTTTTTCAAGTTTGACATTGTTGAGTTGAGTTCGAAGAAAGTCTCTTCTTGCTAACATAGCTTCTAATGTGTCTTCATGAAGCTTTACTAGCTTTTCCCATAATTCTTTGGCACTTGTATAATTTACAATTCAAGTTATCTCTTGTTGAGGGAGAACACTTAGTAAATAATGCAACGCTTTTGAGTTTACTAGAAAATCTTCCTTTTGCTTCTTGTTTCACCTTGTCTTCTCAATTAACATGTTATCTTGATCCCTATGCATCTTAAAATCAGTTTCCATAATTATCATTATATCAAAATCGATTTTGAAAAATACCTTCATTTTCTTTTTCCACCATGAAAAATCTCCTTCAAACTTAGGTGGTTGGATGTGTGAGTCGGCTATTTTTGATGAAGTTATTCTTCTTGACGGTTAGTCCTTGAAGAGCAACCTTACACTCTGATACCACTTGTAGAAGATCGGAGGCCCGGCTAGTGGAGGGTGAATAGCTCGTCACCCAAAACACTTGTTCTTCCTACAAGGTTAGTAGCGTAGCGGAAATACAAACTAAACAATAAAAAATAAACACTAACACAAAACCTTTACGTGGTTTGGAGATTATTCGCTCCTACTCCACGGCGTATCCTTGAGGTGGACAACCCCTCAATCCGTCGGTGGATTAGTCCCCGGCAATCTCCAGCTAAGCTTTCTCCTTCTCGGTGGAGAACAACCTCTCACAAAGACCTCTCTTCCCTTTACAAGATCGAGCTTAGGGTTTGGGGGAAGAGATTGAGCGTTAGAGCTTTGAGCACTTGATCAAGAAGGTTTTTAATAGAATTTCCAACCCTTCTCAAGTCTCAAAGATTTCCCTTAAGTAGAGGAAAGAGTTATTGACAAAACAGCTCAGACTCATTACCAGCCGACTAGTCCAGACCCTAGTCAATTATTCCTCTCCATTGGACACAGCCAACGGCTAGTTTTTTCAAAGCATCAGTCGACTGGTGCCAACCCCAGTCGACGATTCCTCCTCCAGTCGACTATCCAACTTATAAACTCACTCTCAACCTCTCCAGAGTTCATCCTTCGTGTATGCCTTGAAACCCACTTCCCTGGCTTGCCCTTTGAAATTCTTTTCCTTTGGCTCTCGTCTCTCTGATGCATACAAGCCCGCGGCTTGTCTCTATGTCATCCTTCGTGTATGCCTTCGAAGTCTACTTCCTCGGCTCTCCCTTTGATGCCCTCTTCCTTTAGCTCACGTCCCTCGGATGGCTTGACTCCATTGTTCCTCATGTGTGGTTCACTAAGTTGTGCATGACTCAACACACACATCAAACCAATATAAAAACCTAACTTAATCATATTGCACACACAACAAAACCCTTATCTACCCGATCAAACCTGGGTCAATTGCATCAACAAATACTATAACACATGGTAAAGTTTTTAACAAATGTATGGGATACATGATTTCTTTCTTAATCATTCTTCTCAAAATCGGAGAGCTCGTTCCAGACTTACTCCAGGTTTAGGACAAACAGGTTGCTCCACTGGGTATTAGAGAAGTCAAGAAAGTGATGCTCTCTTGAGCTTTATAGTCTTCAAACTCATTCCAAGAAGCATCTAATTAAGCCTTCAGGAGATTTTCTATGGTAGCATGGGTGTTCTCCACTAATGTCATATACGCTTTGTGAGTTTCCACATCTGAGGTTCTCGCCTCTACAAGCCCTTGTCTTTAGTCAGTTCTAGTGTGCAGTTTTCTCGGGCCAAAATCGCATATTAGAAATCATTTTGAAGATTTAATAACTTATTCTTAGCAGTCGCAAACTGCGCCATCTCTGTTACCATGTCTCGATGGGCTTGGGATGATTCCTCTTGGGCCTTGGCAACAGCCTCCTCCGAAGCCTTTTGCACACCTTGACGATGGGATAGCTCCTTTTGTAGTCGTTCAAAGTGTGTAGAGTAAGTTACGGCTACATTACCTCAACTTGTGAGAGCCCTCTCAACTTTGGTCTTTGCTATTAGGGTCTCTGTCAAAGTTTCCTCCAATCGTCTCTTTTCAGACTTAGTCTAGTCGAGATCTTCTTTTAGCTGCTTGTGTTCTTAATTAAGCTCTCCAAACAAGCTCCTCTTCTAGCGAGGCTCTCTATGTTGTTTTCTCAGCGTAAGGACCATCAAGAGGTACCTGTTCTGCAGTTCGGGTGGGCCTCATATTGAAGAGGGTATGACCGAAACTTGTTTCAGTTGATCTACTTCGTGTCAATCATCTTATAGCCTTCCCCCACCTAAATAATCTCGGGAAAACTCGTGTACATAGTGGGTGGAGCCTTCCGCTTCTCATCAGCTTGCACCGACAAATGTTAACCCCACACATAGGTCACAAATTGTTTTTAAAGGAAAGCTTTACTGTTTTACCTTACGAGGTGTCCAAGCCAAAGTTTTGCACTGTTCCAAGAAGCCTATGTTACGTCCTTTGTCGCGTAGTAATGAAGGCTCGAGGGAAGGGTGGAGGTAATGGAAGGGAGTTCAATGGGAAATAGAGGGGTTCTTTAGCAAAAGCCGGAGGAACCTGATCGACAGAGGGGCCCACTGTCTCTAATAATGGGGTTGATCTCTATCGAGGGTGAGTCCTCCCTTTCCTCCGAAGCCCTCGCGGTCGAAGTTTGACCCTTGCCTTGAGAATGTCCACTGGCGACCTTTAATTTTTCAAGATGAGCAGAGGAAACAGGTTCCCCTGAAAGCCGAGTCAAAACTTTTCCTCTCTTAGAATCTGTCAGTTTTGTCGCCACATGACGGAAATCCCTGATACGGGGAAATAAGTCCCGAAGGGCCGTTGGCCCTTCAAGCTCGCCTGTAATTCTCGGGAGTGCTTCTTTGTGATTTCACCAACCTGAGGAGAAGTCTTGTGTCTCCTAGAAGTTGACGGAGGTACGAGGTCACTGGTGTTCTTCTTTTTCTTCTTCTTCTCTCAGTGTCAGACTTCAAATTGAGGGTCAACATCTAAGGACACCATCAAATCAATAACTTGCCTTGATGACTCAATCATTGCGGGAGCTGAAGGAGGCAGAGTGGGGAGAGTCTTTGCCCTCGAGTCAGAAGCAGGAGTCAAGCCCAACGTGGACCTTTCCTGAGATTGTTGGCCTTTCTCTTTAGGTCGTTTCAACTCATCTGTAGACCTTAGCTCCCAATTCAGGTTGCCACTAATGGAAGTGTTCCACATGGTTTGCTATGCAAAAGCACTACATAGTTAGTCGACATAGTAAAGAAGTTAGGAAAAGGGGGTGTCCTCGCCCAAGGTGCCTCTAATGGAATAGTGTTGGGGCTCATACCAGCCTAATGCAATAGTGCCTCATCTTCTGCCATCCTGAAAGCATTAAATTCCAAGTCTTTCAAGACATAGAGAGTCTCCAGATACACCAACTCTAATTTATAGTCTTGCAACAAGGGTTGGTTCGGGAGATCATCAAGCCATGGCGTAGGCCAGGTATAGGATTGATGGTGTTTTAGGAAAAGGAAAGTACCTTTCTACCCTTGTGGGAAGAAGGGAGCTCGCCTAAAAATTTACAGCCCATCCTGGATGCGAAATAAAAGACACTCGGTTTTGTTTGCCTAACATAAAAAAGGTAGTGGAAGATGACGAGGTCAAGAGGGATATCATACACTTAAAAGATGATGATGGCACTATAGACCAGGTGATAGGAATTGGATACTAGTTGAGTTAGAGATAACTGGAAGTAATGAGCTAGTTCTTCAAGGAATGGATGAAGAGGAAACCTAAGACCGCTAGACAATTGACTCCTATAGAATGTAATGAAGCCTAATAGAGGATCGTGAGGGCATTGGTCAGGAAGTAGAATTATAATCTCATGATCCAAGGGAACACCGTAGGTTTCTAGCAACTACGAGATTGCATGCCAAGGAAGATTTGTCCACTAGGACATATACCAATCAAAATCGGCGGGGGCCATGAGGAGGCAAATGAGGAAGAAAAAACTCGAAACAAGCCTAAGGAGAAAAGCATCTATGGTTAACCTAATTTATAAAGGCCATGGCACAGTATGACGACATTTTTGCCCATCATATCCAAAAAAAATTAGCATAAATCCCCACCATCGAATCAATAGGGTGCAATCATCGATGAGTAAGGAAGCCAACAATTGATTAAGCAGTGTCGTCCGATGCAAAGGTTATGTGCATGCCAAAACTTTTCTGCCTTATGATTCAAGAAGACATCATAACACGTCACCGCATTCATTATGCTAACGTACCCACAACGCTTCGAATTAGAAAGTCGTTTCACCGGAATAAGCCAAGTGAAGGATCTTGGAAAGCAAATAACAAATTCATTATAGTCCAGTCAATCAGACTATGCTTCCTTCTACTAAACCTGAAGGAGAGGCTTGTGATATGGAAGTCTCTCTTAGGCATCTATGTGGCTTCTAGGTCAATACCTAGCGTAATTTGTCAGTCAAAGTCAAGACGGCTCTAACTCAGCCCTTAAAGTAGTAAACTGGAGTCTAATAAGACCCAATAGGGACCTCTCCTGAGAGAAGCCCGATCTTAGGAGCCAACTCATCTCGAAATCCATCTCGGTCTCGTGAGCCATCTCAGTCTCGGGAGCCACCTCGGTCTTGGGAGCCGCCTCAACCTAGGAGTGTCAAAAATGCACCTGACCTGACGACCCGACCCGAGTTGATCCAAAAAAGTCATGTTCGAGTTAGAAATTTTAGAGTTCAGGTCGAATTCGAGTTGGAGGGTTTCAAGTTGAAAATTTTCGGATCGTGTTCAGGTTGATCCGAATTTAAGATTTAGTGGTTTTTTAAGTAAAATCAAATTTTATTTTAATATTTTAAAAATTAAGATATTTTTATGTATATTAATATCAATGTTAGTATGATAATGATGGAGTATTGAGATAAAAGTGAAGAATTATTAGGGAAATAGTCAAAAAAGTTATTTTGAATCGGTTTTTTGAGTTATTCGAGTTGGGTTCAGGTTCAAGTTTAGGAGTTTCTGGTTAAATTCGGTTTGGGTTGGATTTAGGTAGGGAATTAAAAAAAAAATTCAACCTGACCCGAACCCGACTCGATCTACCCAAATTGACACCCCTACCTCGGCCTTATTCTATGTCGCAGCCTTAGTCAATGCTTCAGCCTCAATATCCAGCTCGGTCACTAGCATTGCCTCTAGTTTGCCCTGTCACTCTTGGACGAAACCATACGCTACTCCCTCTAAAGGACACATCGCGCTAACGACAAATTCTCTACCCTTGAAGCAGATATGCGCCTACATGAGCTCACTAACAAGCATGACAAATATCCTCGGATGCGTGGCATCCTGTGAATGGCCTAGCCATTACTAGATTACCAGACTTGATCTCCTAGATGCCCCCGAGCAACACGTGGCGTCTAATGAATGGGGAGTTAACCGGCTATCGGATCTGGTCCATTTTTTGGGCCCTAATGATGATACTTCCTGCTGACGTGGAGATTCTCAGAGGAGGGCATAAGTTTTGGGTAAGAAGATACTTGCTGCTACTAGATTCTCAAGGAGAGCATATAAGGTTAAAGGGGAAAAAAAAAAGAAAAGAGAGCTTTTAACTCATCTACATATTTTATTCCTTTCATCTCCTCTAGAAAAATCTTAACTTGAGTATCAGAGTGACTATCGTACATCATCTCGTGGCCGGTCTAAATCTCTTCTAAAAGTTTTGGATATTCACCTATCTCTACTCTCCCTTATTTGACGGTCTCTAGAGCGCACCTATGTCAGTAGGTTCGATCAACTGATGGCTTAACTGAAACAGTACTAAGCGAGGCAAACTTTGATGGCTATTTCTTTTTAGACATTTCGTTGTCTCAGATGGCGGGGCAAACTTTGGAGCCACCCAAAAGACAAGGGAAAAATATCAAGTATGAAAGGAGTATTTCGTGTATTTTGAGTTCTTCGACAGTAGCCAACGGGACTGCAATCAAGTAAGGAAAAAACGTCAAATTTCAACTCTTATTTATTAAAGTGTGTATCATCACATTGAAAAAGTCAAATTTGTAAATAGTTTCAAGATGCGATGCGACACACTAAAATTGACGTGAACGAGTCAACGAGCCTGCGATTGAAAAAATGAAAACATGTACAGAAGCAAATAAATGTTGGCCATTAGTTCGCCGTAACATAGCTAGCAAGATGAACGCAAAATTGTCCCAAGTACATAATCATACGATAAATATATAAAAATAAATAAACATCAATTTTATTGGTAAAGTCGAAGAAAATATCTTCCTATCATATGTGATGACTTAGTATACTTTATATTTTAATTTATCTTTCTATAAATATTTATAAGATTGATGGTATAGGATCGTAATGTGAACGAAGCGAATATGAATACATATGAGTTCACAATTTAAAAAAAAAATGGAAAAATCACTTACAATTTAAAATTTAAAATTTATATTTGGGAGGCAAGCTGGTTGAATTTTATGGTTTCATTTTATAATTTTGGATAAATTTAAATCCATGTGTCACAAAACTTTTACATGGATCCAACTATTGAAAATAATTATAAAATAAAGTCATTATAAATCTTTTACCAATTTAAAATCTATTGAGTCATTTTCAAGAAAGAATTATTATTTTTTATTTTAGACACTTTTAGATTCATGTAAACTAAAATTATTAAAAATGGCATTTTTATTATGTTCTTAAAGCTTCTAAAGTCATCATATGTTATTAATTGTGCTATTCTAAACCGTAAGTTCATTTAAATTAGCTCAATTGTCAAAAAAAAACACACAAGTAAAGTTCATTAAAATTAGCTCAATTGTAAAAAAAAAAAACACACACACATGTCATATCCTCCTTGGATCACCTAGACTAATATTATACCTTTTTTTCCGACTAACTTATATTCATGTAATAATTTTAATCAAAACTGTTATAAAGACGTAGCATATGATCTCCCATTGGATGTCCTCGAATCAAAGGGCAACGCATATGGATGCAAAAAAGGAAACCGTATCTAGCACCCTGTTTCGATTCCTAATTTCAGTAGGGATAAACATGATTCTTATATGGATAAGACGTCTGGGCCAAGAGGATTTCCAAATCAGTTTTTTACCTCTTCGACTCACTTTTCGACTTAAACCTGGATGATTATGTCAAAAAAAAAAAAAAAAAAAAAAAAAAAAAAAAAAAAAAAAAAAAAAAAAAAAAAAAAAAAAAAAAAAAAAAAAAAAAAAAAATAAAAGAGCTAGACCCGTGAACAAGTGCAACGCATATGGAGATCAATCTATTGAATGTCCTTGATTTTGTAGGTAACTAAAATGGAAAATGATCTAACAATCTACAACCAATCTACAAAAGAAACAAACATTTGGAACCTTGCTCTATACCAAAAGGAATGATGTTGCTCAACACTTATCATATCAGAACTTGAAAATGGAGAAATTTTATTTACACGGGCAATCCGATAGTGGATATGCATTATCTATGGACAAACACAAGTTTCTGTAAAATTGTTATGCAATCTTCGATAAGGTTATTCAACTTTCATCTAAATAAATTTATGAATCGAAGATTTAGCTGAGTGGTGATGGTGCTGGCCAAATCCGTGTAATGATTTTAAACACTGGCAAGCAAAATTCATCGTCCCGCGGTAGTGATATCGCTTTCAATTGACTGCGCAGAAAATGGTCCTGTTTCCACACTCTCCCCTCTGCTCCAACCGCGTGGAGGACTAGGTTGGTTATTTGCTCGCCTTTCGCTTGAAGCATCAGTAGTGTCATCGAGCGCAAAGCTGCTAGTGACATCCCTATATTGCCATAGAAGCAGATAAGTTGGCCTTCCAGGGACATCTGGAACTTCCATATCTCCTACCAACATGCCCACCACCCTTGACATTGTCGGCCGACAAGATGGTGATGCCTGGGTGCAAAGCAGAGCTACTCCAATAACCCGGTTGACCTCTCCCTCATCAAATGACTCCAGCTTCTCGTCCAACATTGCCAATTTGTTATTGTTCTCGAGCAAGTTCCAGACCTAAACAATAAAGGAATTAGTATTAATTTTCCTCTGATAATAATCTTGATTCGACTATATATGGATAAAAAATTTAGAATTTGTTTCAGACTAGAAATCTGGTTCATCTTATAAAAACTTTCTATGATTTTACGAGTAACATAAAAAAAAAAAACATACCCAGTCAAGAAGATAAATTGTCTCTTGACCAAGACTGTCATCGGAGTTGGGCCTTCCAGTAAGAACCTCCAAAGCCACCACCCCAAAGGCAAACACGTCAGCTTTCTCTGTTAGATGTCCTCTCAGTGCGTACTCCGGTGCTAGGTAGCCACTTGAATGATAAATATTGATCAGACATTGATTGTCAGCAAAAATAAAAATGAAATGCTACAGATAAATAGTTCTTACATTGTACCAGCTACCCTTGTATTCATGTGAGTCATCTTGTCATCGTAGAGCTTAGCCAGACCGAAATCTGAGATTTTGGGGTTAAGATCAGCATCAAGTAGAATATTACTAGCTTTGACGTCTCTATGCACAATTCTTAATCTTGATTCCTCATGTAGATAGGTGAGGCCTTTTGCTACACCTAATAATATGTCAAAACGCTTTGGCCAACCAAGGAGTAAATTCTTCTTCCCTGCACATCAAAGGAGCAACATGAATATACTTTTGGAAAATTGATTCTTCCCTTGTAGTTAGTGTCTCACAATGCATTTATATAAGAAGACCATTGGGACTAACGGTTTACTTTTGAACTTATAAGCATGTTTATTTAATCAGTTTCAAGCTCACATGTTTTATGAGAAAGCTTGATTGATGTGCAGAATTGAATGAGCATAGAGTTATGTGGAGATTCTATCTCGGGGAAAGATGTCAAACCTGAAGATTAAAAAATTTCAAGTTTATAGTCATTTTTTATTTATTTCAAGTAGATATTTGTAAAGATAAGTTTAGTTCTTGGTAGGGGTTACTATCTAGAGAGCTTAATCTCTATTGACTAATTAACTTAATACTGTCTTCGGGTCAAATTCCATTAGTTCGGACTTGCACAAAAGTAATATTAAAAGGAAAGCCAACGGGTAGCCTTGTTCCAAGAAACTAACCCTTGGGATAAAAGGAAGTTGACCTAGGCTTTATTAGGTCGACCTAGATGTTAGTTTCCAGGAGCCAACCTTCAAATATGGAGATAGGTCAACCTATGCAGTTTTGTACCCTAGGTAAGCATATTCTGAAAGTTCCTTCTGAAGCTAGGTTAACTCAAGATTTAGCATTGTTACAAAACTTCACTATTGGCAAACACAATGCTACACATATAGCTCCAAACCAACAATATAGCCAAACATACCAAAAATTGCATGGTCGAGACTCCCGTTTTCTAGGTATTCATACACCAAAATTCTCTTCTCTTCATCAACACAACAGCCATGCAATCTCACAAGGTTCCGGTGTTGCACAGCAGATATAGTTGCAATCTCTGTCAAGAACTGGCCCTTTCCTTGGTTGGATGAAGCTGAGAGTTGCTTAACAGCCACTGTTCTCCCATCATTCAGTATGCCCTACATGTTAGCAAATTAGTTTCAAACTATTTGCTGTAATTGGTAAAATAATAACTAATTTGGCATAAAAAAAAGTAACACTACCTTAAACACTAGCCCAAATCCTCCTTCTCCCAGTACATTGGAAGAATTGAAGTCTTCAGTTGCAGTCCTCAGTTCAGCATAACTAAATGTGTAAGGTTTCACATCTAGTCCTGTCAATACTGCATAAGAGGTCCGGATATAAGTGTTAAAAATATGAACTAAACATCACATGGTTATCTGAGGTAACAACTTTACAGAAAACAAATACCTGCATTTTGTTTGTTTAACCTTTTCTTTCTTTGTATCAAGATAAAAGTCACATATATAACAAACAATCCTAAAAC
Organism: Boesenbergia rotunda; assembly: GCA_024364735.1. Lineage (NCBI taxonomy): Eukaryota > Viridiplantae > Streptophyta > Magnoliopsida > Zingiberales > Zingiberaceae > Boesenbergia > Boesenbergia rotunda. The sequence goes on from JAGFNQ010002490.1 coordinate 256,618, forward strand.
AGCCACACCAGTGGAAACACCGGCAATCAAACCTTTAGGATCTTTTTTTGAATTTATGCCAAGTGGTTGGTTTGATACAGTAGGATTGAAATCTGTAGAGTAATTTTAAATGTTAAGAGTTGACATATCATTTAAGGGAGAAAAATGTCTGCCAAAATAACTACCATTAGGGGATACACTGATAGCTGAGACAGATGGGCCGTAATATCCATTAAATGGTGTACAGCAAGTACCCTTTCCAGCCCAAAAGAAATGGATTTCAAGAAAATTGTTGGTGACTGGAGCAACATATTCCCTGACAACAGCTCGAAATGATCTCCCACCAGCTTCCCTTTTTATATCAAAATCTCTCTCTTTTTGAATACCCTATGACAGCAAAAGATAAACAGGACGTAATAGCAGAATTGATATCTCAATGTAAATTACAATGGTTATGTGATTCTAAATCGTGACAACTAATTGCTAACAGCATGAAAGAGAAGAACGAACGGAAAAGTATTCTCGTTTCTGCAAGTTGTTTGATTTTCAGAATTTACTGAAATTTCAGTGCCAAGAGAAATGTGGGTTTTGGAAACGAAGTACACTTAAAATTGGAAAATATATTTTCTACTCCATGTCAGCCCAAAAAAAGTGTCATAACTATCAAACTTATGTTTTTAAGCACTTTCGTGTATCCGCTATTTTATTAATTTTCATGAATATCAAGAACTATTCGCTAGAATAGATAAATACAAATTTACTTCCAGAATTAGTACCTGAATATAAATATCAAATATCCTATTACCAGCACTTCTCCATGTAGGTGGATCAAGGATAGCAAACTCAGAAAATTGGAGTTTTATGGTGTAATTTCCATTCTCAAGACCGAAACCATAATATCTCAGTGAAGATGGAGATAGTCTAGCAGTGTAAAACAATTCTGGGTCTAGAGTACCCTGGAAGTTAGAATTAATAGTAATTATGTAATTACTATTAGAAGCATCTGTAAAGCTTCCAACATTGCTGACAGCCCATCTAACTGGATCTGTCACGAAGTATGATGCACTTGAGAGACTTGCATTATCCTTCTCATATACTGTACCATCAGAAGCTGTAACGGGATTACTGCCTCCACATTTTATTGCAAAGGAATAATCTGAAATATAATTAATAATCAGGCTGAATCAATAAACAATGTTTCAATATGCTTGTTTTCACACATAATCTCAGTAAATCGGGAATAGTTTCTCACAGTTTGGAGAACCACGATAGCATGGCATATCTCGCTGAAGGCATCTTAACCCTGAAGGTAATATGCTGCATAGCATATTGTCCAATGTTAGTAAACGAACAAGAACAGAGTCAACTAGAGAAAGTAAACAAAAATATGTGATGTAGTAGGAAGGGAACAAACCTGCTGTTGGAATCATCAATTACAAAGTTGTTTGACACCAAGTTTCTGAGGAGAATCATTGCCAAGAGAAAAGGGAACAGAGAAAAAAAGTTAGAAAGACTTGCAATTATTGGGAAAAGAATATGGTTAAACTAAAAAATCTACAGATGCTGAATTTGATAAGCTTGGGCTAGCTACTAAATAATATCATGTACTTTTAAGGATTTCACAAATCTATCCCATGCTTTAAAATTGAAATAATATTTTGGCCAACCTGATCTTGAGAAAATCATCTTTAAAAAACAAAAAGGCAAAAAAAGGAGAAAAAAAGAAATATTAGGGAAGTAAAGTTCAGGGTTTAATTATGATTTTTTAGATTATGATGACATGGAAAATGATTTAGTCAGATTTACAATATTTGAGACAAAGTGTCATCCATTTTTAAAGTTCATGGAAAGTAAATCAAATACGATAGAGTTGAGTTCTTAAAATTGAAAAGTCGAGGATATATTTGTGAGAGCCTTGAAAGTGGATATCTTTAGTAACTAACCCAACAGTAATACTGAAATGGATGCATCAAGAAAATTTTCACATAAAGGAGATTCCTATGTTCCAACATACAGCTTCAGATTCCGTTGGCTAACCCAAGAGGGAAAGGTTCCTGATAATTGATTGTATGATAGATCTCTACAAAAAAAAAACTCGTTGATGAGAATCATGTAAAAAGGGTAATCAATTTCAATAATTTATACAAAATGAGAAGGATCATACATATTCATCAGTGCATTGCTCTTTTGCGCTGGTAGGTTACCAGATAGGCTGTTATTGCCAAGAAATCTGATCGAAGAGAAGTAAAAAAAATAGAATTGTAAGTTTAAAAGTAAATCAATTCTAACCAAGTCAGTTTGTTTAATCAACTTTTTGGTTGAATCAAGATTTTCTCACACGTAGGCAAGTGAACTCAAACTGAAGAGGGACTGAGGAACTTCCCCTGTTATATTGTTAAAACTCAAATCCCTGCAGACACAAATAATGGATAAAAATGTTATTACTAAAATGGGAATAAATTGTAATGCTAAAGCAGAACTAAATGAAACATGGCACTGAACATCATGCATATAGGCTTACAGTTGCTGTAAACTTGTATAGTGTGAAAAGTTTGAGGGAATAGCATCAGAAATCTTGCAGTTTCTTAACACTCTGTGAGCAAAATAATAACTTATCATTTAATGTGCTGGAGAAAATATTTTGCTAAACAAAAAACAAGCTAAGTAGGGTATCTTACAAAGTGCTGAGAGATGTCATGTCACGTACAAATTCTAAAGAAGAGCTCCCATTTATGATATCCCCTATTCTTCTGTATCAGAAAAATCAATATTTTGTCTATCAATTGAGAATATAGTTAAGAATCCTAACTACACGGATGCTTTTGTGTGCATCTGAAACTTCACTGGAAAAGGAGAAAGAGAGCTAGAAGACTGCACAGAGACATTGTCATGTACTAAAAATTCTGCACATTCATTTAACAATTGAATCTCATTTTCAATTTGCATAAAATAACTTACAGTTCAATAAGTTTGTTGAGGCTAGAAAAACTTGCAGGAATTGGGCCTTCAAAGGAGTTGCCTTGAAGTCGCCTATAAGAAAAATAAAAGCTAGCACTCAAACAATCAATGAAAAAGTGATCACATATAGTACTGTCTTAACCTTCGAGGCACAGTGGAACATACAGTGTATGGCACATACATAGTTGCTTAGAACAAATGATTCAAGTTATGTACGTATTGTTAATCTTCTTCCCTAGGTTAAATGTCCATGATTTCAGGATGTTCTCTGCCCACACGCGCACAGAAAAGCACGCACACACGCAAACATGACATGAATGTGTGCACACACACAAAGGCACCCACATGCACACACACAACATGCATATACACCCACCCATACACAGATTAAATTATAAAAGGAGGCAAAGTGCCCTCAATTAAGTGGAAATATTATTGAGTTTGCCAATTTAGACAACTTTTAATTTACAAGATACAAACATAAATTATAAAATATACCCAATACATTAATCTATTCTCTGTTAAAATTCCATCTTACTATAAAATTTCAGTCATTACCCATATATTGCCTCCCAATGTTGGAAGCCTAAAACTCATCCTCCTGATTTCATCCATTGCTTCCTATTCGTTTTGACCTCCACAACTGAGACTCAACTCTCATCTTAGCTGTTGCCACTACTGCCAATGACACCTTAGAGCTTTACAGGAAATGTCAATGGCATTTATGGCGATTGGATGGAGTTAGAGCAGACATCAAAAAAAAAAAATACAGAGAGACTACAAAAGAAGAGCAAAGAATTATTTCAGTTGATTGGGAGGTGCTCTATGGGGTGCTGGCTTATAATCTTAACAAATATAGGATGGAATTTTATTTAGTTTCATGCCAATCTATGTAATTTCTATGTTTCAAGATAATTAATTGCAACAATAAAAACTAGTGATTACTTATCATCTCATGATCATGAATTTCCAAAATTAATGACACAATTGCATATTTTTATAGGACGTGAATATTATCTATCATATTTTAGAAATAGAGTTGTTTGGCCAAGTGTAGCAATTGTCAATCTTCATATGTGTGGTTGCTTTCTCGCCAATGATATGTTATTGAGATCCTATGAATTTCCTCTAGGATATGATGAGGTCGATGCACTTTTGCTAGTTGCACTGCTGAGGAGAGCCTGCCAATAGGTGGGCCAGTACACACCCCTTAGATAGGTTGTGCTTGTTGGACTGCACCCATCTAGGATTGATTACCACCCTTGGATCATTAGAAATATTCAATTTGCACCAATTAAACACATTGGTTAACTAGACCTATTTGGTCACAAGATTGCGCCAATCTGGAAACTAGACGATTGGTGCATGGACAATCCATTGGAGGACCAGCCATCCCATGTCGTGGCCTAGGTGGGATAAGCATCATGCGGCAAAATGCACTAACAAAGTGTTGCAATGCACTGTGTAAGCTTTGTTTGTTGTGTGTGCTCATGTGAGCCCACAACAATTCCTTTTTTTACGAGGGTTCTTACATTGCTAATAGGCATTACACATAATTGCCAACACTGTTGTGTTGCGCACATGGTGGCTCCACCAAATCCCACTTATCTAAGGGAATACTTTATGGGTATACCTTATTTTAAGTACTCATTTCCCTCCAAAGTCAAATGGGCGACTAAATTTCCATATGAACTTCCTTGATACCACTTCTTCTTTCTTTATGGTTTTGGAAACTCTTTCAAAGACCAATTTTTAAAATCCCTAACAATTCCCCATCATCATCAAAAAAAAAAAAACAACCTAGTACACGAAACCTTGCCAATGCAGGGTAAAAGGGTCTATTGTACACAATCTTACCCTACTTTGCAAAAGGATGCAGTTTCGTTTACTTTCCACCACTGTGCCAAGGCTTCGATCATTATCAAAAGAAAATAATTTTCAAATTCAAGTTTTTAAACATTGGACAAGCTTGAATGTGATTCACATAAATAGACATCTTATTACTTGAATGTATGCTTAATTAAATCTTCTTAAAGTTAAATGAAATTGCAAATAGAACACAACTTGCACAAAAGATAATCCTCCGTATCATATATCTAAAATACAATTAAATATTACAATAGCCATGTGTCATGAATGTTTAGTATTTAACCTTAAATATTTGTGACTACAATCCTATATTTATATAGGTGAACCACATATATCCCCCAAAATTTGATACTTGACATTTACATCATGATTCCTTAACCCTATGTTTGGATGGGGTGAGCGGAGGTTCATTAATGGAAAGGGAAAGGAAGGGAAGGAAGGGGGAACTTCCTTACACCCAAATCGGAGTGTAAGAAAATAAGCATTTTTTTAAAGAAAATAAGTCATTTGAGGGATAAGGGAGGGTAAAAGTTCTCCTTCCCTTCCCTCACCTCCTTCCTTCACCTCCTTCCCAAACAAAGGTAAAAGTTATCTTTCCATTACTTACACTTCCCTCACCTCCTCCCAACAGACCATAAGAGCAATCAGTCATTCTTCTTTTATCCTATAGGTAACCAAACACCTTTTACCTTGAAATGATAATAACGTAGGTGCTTACCTTCGCTCATTGGATGTGTTATTAGCTTTCAAACATGAGCTAGAGCCTAATTAGTCAAAAGTTTAGTCAACCAACCCTTCTGATTAGATGATGCATGCTCTTCCCATTTGCAAGTCACACCTTAAGTGTCAAAAAGAATGCATTGGAGTAATTACTCGTAGGTGTCCCAAATCTTATATCTTAGTTGTCACTACTTGATTCAAGTTAGCATGGTTGTGCTATCACTACTTGATTCATCAGTTGGATCTTGGACTTACTCACACAGTATATTTGATCGTTATGCAAGCTTTAGTTAGCAAATCCGTAAGATTCTCTTCAAGTTTACATAATCAATGGAAATTATTCACTAAGATCCCAACTTAATGGTTATATCTCCTATGAGTGTGCTAAGACTTACTATTTGTGTACTTCCCTAGTTGTTTAGCCATCACATTTTATTATAACTACTAGCAAGTTTCATCCAACCGGGGATGTCCTTCAAGAGGTTATAGAATCATTTTGTTTCTTCTTCAATTTTCTTTAAAGCTATAAACTTAAACACCACAATGACTGAGTTGTACAAGTTTATTTTAAGGGCTTCATGCAGGGGGATTGTGGAACAACAGAGCCTAGAGTTTTGAGACTATTTTGACCTTAAGCTTTGAGAGGTCATAACTGTTAAATACGGCAACTCGGAGATCGACCGGAAAAAAAAAATTGGAAATTTCTCGGACCAGATTTAGGGTTTCCGAACCCTGGGACGAAATTTGAGGGGTTAATTGGCAAAAACCGAAGCTTATAGAGGTGTAAAATTGCATAAAGATCTAAATTAAGGGTCTAGGTGCAATAGAGCAGAATTAGGAGGGGTTTGTGTGCTTAAAAACCCGAACTTAGGGGCTCAGGTGAGTTAGATAAAGTAGAGGAGCTTAATTGCAAAACTCGCCATTCACTTAAACCTTTCTTTCCCTTCTTCTCCGCTCGACTCAAATGAGCAAACACACGCGAGCGCCGGCTACTGCCCTTCGATGATCGAAGCCATTGCTCGAGCCAGTGAGCTCCTTCCTTGTTGGTGGACGATACCGATCGCCTTAGCCATATTGCAGCACCTAGGGTTTGGATTAGCGGTTAGAGCTTCGGGTGGAGTCCTCACAGGCTGCGAGATCCAAAATCCCGGCGATTGATTCTCAGGTGAGTGATTTTTGGTTCAGGTCTTGCTGATGATTGAAATATTTAGATCAATAGATAGCTGCTGGATTAGGCTATTTCAAATCCTCTGCCGATTTAGGATTTGGGTATGGGATTGGATCGAAGTTTCGTTGGAATCCATTCTACCGAGTGGTTCTGGTTGTGAGGTGCAGCAGTTTTTTTGTTCAATTTCAATCCAGTAGGAGGTGCTTCTTGATGTGCAATCTCGTGAAGATTTTGGTTCTGTGGAGCTTGATCTGCTTAGAAGCTAAATGTTGATTTGGTTTTGTCTACCATGTTTCGGTTGCTTCTTTGGTTTCTATGGGCAGAGCTGATCTTGATGGCAAATCTGTTTTGGATTGGTTTTGGTTCATTAGGATTGAGTCTATTTCTGCCATGAGTTCTCTTTGAGTTGTATGGCTCCTACCGTGAGATGCTATCGTGGAATTGATTTATGTTTTGGTTTTGAGTTGCTCCTGCCGTGAGATGCTATCGATCTGGATTATAGGTTAGGTTTTGGTTTTGATGTTGTGTTCGCATTCTTGTTGCTGCCCTAAATTCACGGTAAGCTGCCAATGGATGTTAGAGTTTGGATTTGGAGTCTAGTGATGAATTAGAGTGGATCAGATCTTGTATCATACCTTTGTTCTTGGAGTTAGCTACTGTTTTGGGTAAGTCTTGGTTGATAAATCTGATCCATATCTCTAAATTGCGATGTAGCTACTCCTTGTGCCAAACGAAACTTGGAGCAAATGGTTTGAAGGGATATTGGATTAGGTGTTGGGTTAATTGGTTGATATGAGTTTAGGTTAAGAGGTTAGTCTCACTACTTGTAATGCCTAACCTAGCATGATTAGGAGGTGTTTAAGGGTAACTAAAGATCATATCTACTTTTAGAGGAGATGTGATGATTGGGTTAAGTTTGAGGTTAGAACCTAATTTGTATCTAATCTCGATTACTTATACTAGTTAGAGATATATCTTTCCAATATGATTAATTAAGTAACTGTGATAGATAGTGTTAACCCTAATATATATGTATGTATGTATATAATAGTTATTAAAATATGTCTTTTGATACAGAGCATTGATTTGGACTTTTGGTTGCGGATTTCTGGACAGAGGTTCTCATCTAAGACGAACTCCTACTTTGAAGCGGGTACTTCTTGCTTGTATCAGTAATTCCACTTTATCTTTATGCATGGCTATTTATGTTTATTGCAGTAGAATTATTTACCTTAAATCTGCTATCATTTGTTATCCTACTTGATACTTATGCTTGATCTTTGAGATGATCTATTCTTTTCTATACAGTCTCGTTTATTGATATCTGACTCTGTATAGTAGTCATATATGTATGTGTGCGTAGATATAAAGGCATGTCACCTTATATCTGCATGGTTTGATTTCTGTTATTACTTGCATGTGCACCTAGATGCATGATGGTTATGCTATTATACCTGTGATCGACCTGTGCATGTTAGGTTGAGTTATGTATGATGACCGGAGAGGTTGCATGTGTTTAGAGTCATGCACCATCCCTGCACTGTTGCATACGGTGATCAGTGACTCCCTTGTGGTTGAGCTTATCGTCTTCCGGTACATAATATGCACACACGGTCACTCATGGGTTAGTGGATACCGATGAGTGTGTGTATTTGCTCTGTACTGCTCCGCTCAGCCGCTCATAGGTAGTGGTTCCGGAGCGTGGTAGCAGCAGAGATCCCTTCTCTTTCCATAGCCAGAGGAGATGAGAGCGACGCTCCCTCATATATACATGGGGTAGGGGGTGATCCCCACCAGCATCCTGTCACTCGGTCACTCAAGAGCAGTGATGGCACAGTGTGTACAGTGCCACAGCCTACCCACTCGGCCGACACATTATCGCATGTCTCGGTGGCTTGACTGGCGTCAAGGGTGACCATGTCATTGCATCATGTGCATATGATGCATTGTGCATTTTGATTGTGATTGTTGCATTTATTTGCTGCACTTGTTTGACATGCACATATAGGATATACCATTTGTGTGGTTTGATGACCCTGCACTTGCTTGTATGGTACGAGTCCTTTTATGATCATAATAGACTAATTTCTAGTATGTACAGTTATTTGTTACTTACAATTATGTATATTCTGATATTCCTGTTGAGACTGTATCCTGTTGTTTTTGTATAACTTATTCAGCTATTTTTGTGCGGTCATGCATATCTTTTTCTATACCCGCAGAGTCTACTTGGACTCACCACCCGTCACAATAATTTTGTTTTCAGGTTGATTGCTCGCCGAATGAGCCCAGTTGCCAGTCCCGGGTCCCACGACTCCATAGGATGGGTGCTTCGCTTGTTTTGTTTCTTTTTATAGCATAGTCTATATTTTGTATCCATTTGATACCGTGGGCTTGTATTTGATTTATTCATGTGGTATTGTATTTTTGAGTCCTTTGTTGGACTTTGTGATGTGGTTTTTGCTGTGCGCCTAGCTTGGGGGCAGCTCAGGTGAGTTTGATATATATCTGTTTTGAGGTCTGAGGCCAATTACACTGCGTGGGTGTTTGTGTGTATGTGTAAATTGTCCACCGGACAGGGAGATGATGTCCGATTTTATATTGGATCAACGGCTCGGTTGGTCTCGGGGCATGACAATAACTTTTGACTCGGGTTAAATCACAGGGTCTTCTCAAATTTTAGGGTAACAATGCTGTAGAAGACAATGCATGCACCCAACTAAAGGAGTGCACTTGTAACAAAGTCAACAAACTAAGTGTGATTATTCCTTAGCGAAGTAACAAATTCTCTATCTAGAAATAAGACTAATTTTTTATTCAATTTGCAAGTGAAGAGAATATACATTAAAAAAACTTTGTTTATCTTTCATACAAAAGAGCCCTCAAAGAAGCATGAATTTTTAAGAAAATGATTAGCCTATGTGTATAAGAATATAATCTCTATATTGTCTCTTTTACATTATATAGTATATCAACATATACATCATAATTTTCTTGAGGTAAAATTTCTTGTGCAACATTGACATGTACCTCACAAATCCACTTACCATTACTCTCGACAAACTTAGAAGAAATCAAATCAGACAAGCTGACATCCATAAATAACTTGAAATGAAAATTTATTAATAGATCAGCTTGTAGAATTGTTGTAAGCAAAGTTGACCATTATTGTAACCAACCTAGCTCCAATGCCCCCTTGAGCAAAGTGCGCGCAGTCCATGTGACAATTGATTGTCTCGCGAGATTGTATCTCAATTGATGGTGTGCAAGACAGAATTATATTTTAGATGACTATTGAATATTTTCTCGAGTACTCATAACAAATGGTTGGATTTATATTATAACCAGAATGCTAAGAACAATGGGACAGAGACCTGTTTTACACGTCTTTCAATAGCATGATCTTGTTATACTAAGGAAAGTTAAGATGTCCATTCTGAAAAAAAATAATCATGGTAAAAAACTAAACAGCAAAAGTATGAGTGATAACTGAAAAAAAAAAAACTCTAGTATTGAATCTTACAAGACAGTTAGGTTTCTCCATTCCCCGACGAAATCAGGAACTTTGCCCGTGAAATTACAGTTTGAAGCCCAACTGCAACGAAAATGGCATTCCATGTTATCTATAAATAAATATATTATATATATTTACATAATCACAATGTTGTAAAATCGGCTAGGCGGGCGCTAGGCGCTAGGCGCCAATCGCCCCAGCGCTCCGAATTGGCAATCGGCAGGGTTGTGGCGGGGGCCGCCTAGGCGGCGCCTAGGCGCCTAGGCGGGCCTAGGCGCCCTAGGCGGGGCCTAGGCGCCCAGGCATTTTTTTTAATTTTTTATAGAAAATTTGATATAAAAAATATAGAAAAAGGGGGATATGCATTGGATAGGCATATGTATATTAGTTGTTCTTGGACATTTATTTGATTAAATAGCTGCGTTGGATAGGTAGGGAGTTTTACAATATCAGTTGTTGAAAAATTAAAGGTACACTTAATTGGCCTGGAGATGTACTTTTTGACGTGAGCATTGGTGCATGGACTGATGTTCTTCCAAACTACTTGATGAACAACCATCAATTTCACCTTGATATTCATAATGAGCAAGATCATATCAGCAAGCTTATATCTTTGAGGAAGATGTTAAGCATTTTCACATGGTCAGTTTAAACACTTTAAGCTTCTTGTCATTTTGAATTATCTGATTAAGTTCAGAGGAAATATTACTATCATTTTGTTACTAATCCACTATAGTCTATGTTTAATTGGTTGGTAAATACCTATTTTATTATATTTTTAGTAGGCGAAATGATAGAAATATCTTAAGCTAAGGGTCCAAAGGAGAAGCATACATTTATTCATAATACCATTAACTGGACTCCTTATAAACAGTAAAAACGCCTAGGCCCCGCCTAGGCCCCGCCTAGGCGCTAGGCGGTGGTTCTCCGCCCGACTACCGCCTAGCGATTTTTACAACCTTGCATAATCAACGATAATCTTAAAAGAACTTACAACGTTGACAAGGTTTTCAGATTGGACAGTGTTGGTGGTAGCTCACCTCCAAGTCCAGAACTATCCACATATCTGTACACCATTGCATTACAAAGAATAAATTCAGTATGTATTAACCATCCAGAAAAATAAGGGGAGAAAAACTTACAATCTTTGTATGCTGGTCAAATTCCCAAACTCTGAAGGGATGGAACCACTGAAGTTATTGTTTGATAAACCCCTGCAAGAGTCCATTCCCTTTTTGTTTAGGAAACATGACAGAAGGTGATTTTATGGACAGTATAGCAGTATATTGCTTGGCGAGATTATTTCGAAATTGTTTGATGTAGAACATCTTACAGAGAGATAAGTCGCTGAAGGTTGCCAAGTTCCTTTGGTATTGGCCCTGACAAGGCATTATTCCCTACGCTTCTGATGATGATCATATGAACTAATTAGATGACAACAATAACAAAAATAGACCCATTGTTCTATTAAAATGGTCTCACAAGTATTGCATCCTGGTGAAGTTCCCAAAAAATGCAGGCACAGAACCAGTCAGGTAATTTTTCCAAAAATTCCTGCAGGAAAAAAGAAGCCTTTAGTTGTACAGATTTGAAATGTGAGAGCACGAGTTGCCAAACTGTAGTTGCAAATAATAATACAATATAAGTGAGACACTTAACAATACAAGGATACATCAAAAACTTAGTTCAAATGTTGCTTATCAAGTTTACTTCAAAATTCATTTAAATTGAAGAAGTGCCTTTAAACTACAGTCTTGTACATGAGAAAGAGTAAGTTACAGATTCCAGAGATAGGGTAGATCTTGCAGCTCTTCGGGGATAGTTCCAACCACATCCAAGTTAAATATCCTCCTGAAAGAATCATGATGCAGAAAGTATAAATAAATCCTACATTTACAAGGGAAGGAAAAAAAACTAGTATTCCTTTACTAACATGAACAATAATAAGTGTATGTGTATGAGGCCCCTTTGTTAAATGAGAGAATCTTCATTTTACAAACATGACTGAATGACTGATGAAAAAACATATCATTTCAAAAGGGTTTAATGATACAGGCAGAGGTTGCTCAATAAGCACCCATAAGAAGAGAGGAACTAACTTACCTAAGAACACGCAATAACTACCTTCACCCTAGTAAAACATCACTGCAGATGGCTAAACAAGTGGCACATGATAGAGGGATCTGAGAGGATCAAATATAATAACAAACTGACCTGTCTCAAAATGACTATACAAGCAAATTTAGTGAAGAGGTTTGGCGATTGATACTCGCTAACATTCATTGCATAAGGATGAGGAGATAGAAAAGGGTAGTAATAGGCAGTATTTGCTATGTGATCGCATCAAACATATGCCATAATTGGGATACTTGTCCTGTTACAGAAGTGGATCACGTTATTGAAATTTGTAACCCATTTCTAAATAGGTTCACTTTAGTTGGTATTTTATCAAGCTACAATAGCCAATAAAAGATACATAACTTGAGCGCTGCAATTTGCCCTATGAAATTAATCCTGACCATCAAATCTTCATAGACAAATTTAGTTTTTGCAAAAAATGCTTTTTTTAATGATTCAAACACTAGCCATGCACACGTCTCGTAGAAGCGATTATTGGAGTGACAGCAAAAGTTGCTCCCTACAAGCTAAATTAGGTCTAAAACTACATTAATTCATTAGCAATACACTATGTTAAACAGAAGAAAATGATCCCAATGAATCCGTCAACTTCAGTGATTACATTGTTAGCACCCAGAGCACAGTTCGAATCATGATAATTGATAGGTATTTTTTATATTGATTTTATGTTTCTTTGTTTGAAAGGAATGTACCTATATTGGATTAAGAAAATTTGTTGAATGTGTACTTGAATATGCATAATGTCATCAGTGAGTAACTGAACCATAAAGGTTAAACATAACACAGAACATTACTGTATCAATCATATTCAAAACAGAAAATAATTTGATAATAAGAGCCATGTTTTACCGACTCAATTCTAGTCTTTGTCTGATCTAATATTGGTTGTTATGTGGAAATATGAAAACAGTATATCTGTGAGGATATATCATATGTGTGAAATAAGATATATGCAAAATTTTAGGTCCATTACAAGCTACCTAAAACAGTCACAAAGATGATGTCTTGCAACTAAGAAGAAAACTAAAATAGGGAACAGATGGAGATTTATATTTCCATAATCCGTACAACTGATCGATATGGCAGACGGTGCCATTGTTGTAACTGCAGTCACATTTAATTCCAGGATTGAAGATATCTCCATCCAATATGGTCGAATCAGTAGCAACACCATTGCATAGTTCACCACTAATATTCCATGTTGACTGTGCCTTCAAACCCCATCTCCCAAAGATTGTGTTCAACGCCAAAGCTACATGCAATTCCAAGAATTCGAGTTAGTTATGGTCAACTCAACTTAATTATTTTAACTGATGTCACAAATTAGATGTGCATATTCATCTTGACAACCCAGAAGGATACTAGGGAAAATATGATTCAGAATCAATCAATAATTGTTGAAGTTATGGACAAGATAACACCAATCCTACCCTAGGTAATTAACATTAACTCTTTTTAGCATACCAAAGTAAAACTAACAGAACTGTAATAATCAACTATGTCAGATTAAGCATAGTACACCAACGAGAAATATGACTGACGAACTTGCTCCAAAGAAAGACGTAAACTGAATGATGAGGATCTAAGCTTAGCGACAACTTGAATTCAGCGTGTTTAGGACTAAACTAGAGGACTGGTGTCGCTATTATTCAGTCAAACCACCACGTTTCATCCTCTCCCATTCTTTAATTTGACCATGGAAAGTGGATGATCTCTGTCGATGGCGTCCTAACTCATCATATCGCCCGATTCCATTGACCAAGAGCGACGTGTTGCCATCTCGAAGCAGCGGAATGCTAGATCGCAGTTAGGGCAAATGATGCGTTCGACTCAACGATCTTTAAGCCTAACCTTTCGATTCACTGAAGCAAACAGACAAGATTCGCAGAGAGAGACTTATTCTAGCTACTTGTTGGGATCTGCATTACCGAATGGAAACTCCTAAACTAAGACAAAGCAACCAGACTCGATCTAATCCAAAGCTACTCCTAATATTAAGATCCGTCAAGCAGACAGAACCAAAAAACAAAAAAAAGAGTTTCACCTTCAACTGGATCAACCCTAGCTTGAGATTGAGGTTGAGGAGCCGGAGCTTGAGCTTGAGCTTCAGCTCTCTCCGGTGAGATAAAGAGCAGCAAACTGAGGATGAAGGAGAATACCAAGCCTGCATTCCTGAGCCAGGAAGCGGAGGATTTGCCCACCGCCATGATTAGAAGCGATGAGAGCGCGATGAAGATTGAGTTCCTCCAGTGAACGATTCCACTCGCTCGAAATTATTGATGAAGAGCGGACTTTGCGATTCCAAGATAAGAACGGAAGAGAAGCAACTAGGCGGTGGCACTGACGCAAACGATCGGTAGTGCCAAAAAACATAAAGTTAAGATACGACTTCGTTTCCTCTGGCTCCAACTTTTTTTATTTGGCAAAATCACAAATACCACCATATAATTTATTTTTACTAAAAATACTCTCAAATAAGAGGAATTTCCAAAATAATTCAAGTTTATTTCCACAGTAGGTCTTTTTATATATAGAATTCATATATTTAATTCTTACCCGCCGGTTAATTTTGAAAATGACTAATTCTATCGTATAAAAAATTTTCTAGGAAAAATTCAAAAGTACGAATGGATCTTATTAACAATCGTCATCATTAGTTTTGTATTTTCACACGCGTGTAAATCGATTAAACAAATCAAATTTTAGCTGTGCATGTGAAAAAGTAAGATAAACACTTTGTTGAATAAGTTGGTTAAGTGTTTGGATTAAAACTATTTTAAATAATTTAGGTCGGTTGAATTGGGATGAAGTAGTTTTGACCAAAATTATTTTAGAAAAATAATATGCATCAAAATTTGTACATGAAATCCAACATGAATGACGTGGCATTCTAATTATAGTGATCCCCGACGGTTCACTATGCCCCCCAGGTTATAGAATGGTTCGGGGCGCGGCGGAGGCCGTCGTTGGTGTCCAAGTGGCAATCGGATACGTATATAAAAAGTGTCACGTCATTCATGTTGGGTTTCATGCTACACATTTTGTTATGTATCATTGCTCATTATTTTATATTGTAACCACTTTGATTAAATCTATTTTGATTAAAATAATTGTAATCAAATTTTGCGATGAAAAATATGATCGAAAAAAAATAAAAGGGGGGGGGGGGGTTTTGTATACTCAAATTTTAATTTATTTTTTTTAATAAAACTGTTTAAAATTTGATATTAATTGAAGGCCCCCTAAATTGGGTATGGTTGCAAATATTAAATTATGCTTTGGATTGTCAACTTTGGTGGAACGTGAAACTCTAGGAAGTTTCACACATGCAATGCAACAGTACAAAGTTGTACATTCAACGAATTTATTTTTAAAATTAAAATTGGATAGAAATCTCCTCTCATTTATGAGCTTATCTTTTCTGACTTCTAATTTGTCGTTATAAAATATAATACTACAACGACTATTTGTTTATTGTTCTTTTGAATAAAGAAGGAATTATAAATTATAATTACAACATCCAAAATGAGATGGTGTCTTCTTATTAAAAAAAATCTTTTTGATCATGTTCAATGTATCACGATGAGTCAATAAGGTTGAAACTTGAAATCACCATCGTAATTTTTATGATCGATAAGATCTTTGTGGAATAATAAAATTGAATGGGGTTTGATTGTTTTTATTCCAGAAGCAAAATGAGATTTCTCTTGCTTTTTAAATTTCAAATTAGATGGGCTCTCGTTACACTTTAGTTAGGTAAGCTTTTTAGACTCTCTCCTTTGCTCAAGCAACATCATCACTATGGATAGTTTATTTTTGTTTAAATTATATTATTCTAATTAAATAATAGGAAAGGATTAAAAGTTTATGATCTGTCCTTGGCATATTCGCATGTGTTATTTCCCTTAAAAATAAATGATTTAAAAAAAATGTCATATTTTGGTGGGGAAGGGTGGACCGTTACAATTTAAAGTCAATAAATAAAAATGAATTAAATAATTTCATTTTTCTACTAAATAAAATTGCCAATTTGTTTGACTTCAAGTATAAATTAGTCATCTTTATTATTAATCTCAAAATTGTTATATGAGAATGGTGTGGACTCGTGCGAGCTTAGGGGTAAATAACTCTGAGCACTTCATCTTAATTGCTAACTCATCCTTTGAATACATAGTAAAATACTTGAATCAAACTTGACTCATATGAATAACAATTTAGTTTTACTTAGCATATACCTCTTCAGGTGATTAATCTAAAGTCTAGTCCTAACAATCTATCTCCACTAAATCTTCTCCTTCTCATAAATCTTCCGGAGGTAAAGAAGTATCTTACAATAAATTTCATAATAATATAATAGCAATACAAGATATAAAATGCAAATATAAAAATGTAAACAACTTTACAAGAATCTTGCTTTTGATTGCTATTAATTACTTAAGAATGTCGCCTGCTTTTGTCAATAATTTGAACATCAATCAACTGATTCATTTGAACAATCGACTGATAGCAATCAATCGAATCGATCTGTTTCTGTTCAACACATCAAGTGACACATGAGCTGGATAATATTTCTAGTCTCCGCCTAATCTTAACACTCTTATCTATTGCGATAAACTTACCCGAAAGGGATATGTCGATATCCTATATAACTCAACGACCAACGAGATTAAGTCAGTAATGACAATATCAAGAAGGGTGTGTATATTATCAGAAGGGGTACCTCTATAACTAAAGGGTGCGTCGAGAATATAAACAGGGTAAGATCCACGTCGTCATACCAATCTCCATCGATTTGAGCCGATGACTTATCGTCGAGCTGATTAATCAAATCCAATTGTTGTATCAATGTCGCCAATCCATACCATCTATATTCCAATCCTTTAGAGTGTGAATACATATCTCTATAACTTTTGCATATTACACTCAAACTTCACAAGTATAAACTTTTCCTAATTACTATTCCTTTCTCCTTTCAGAAACTCTCAATCAACGTAACAAAGAAGAGAATGAAATATGCTACAAGCCTACAATTTAACCCTGTCAGTAGCAGCATTGACCACTGATCTAAACTGCTCGACATCGCACGGGATGCGAAGAACTCCTGGCTGTGCATGCCCAAACTCCCGCTCCATCATCTCCAACAGCATCGCGAAAATCGGTTGCTTGAAGAGCTCGGTGTGCACCAGAAACCTCTCCTCTGTCCCTTTGCCAACCATCATCGGCACGTAGCCTCTTGGCACTCCATCCCGGCTCCTCCTCCCCATTGTATTCCTCAACCTGCAGGTGGCCTCTTGAATCAGGATCGTTAAGTCTTAGATTTATATAGTAGAAGCTTATAACTGTCGTTGACCATTGACTTCGAGATTTCCCACACCAGGTCAAAGTCAATGGTGGTAGGTGTGCAAGTGCCACTCGGAGTGGGAACTCGGAAACCTGCAAGTTGTAGTGGGCCGGCGCACGTTACGACCAACTCACTCTTTGGATGCTAAGATTGTTTGTGAAGTATGGAGTTGACTTTCTCTTATTTTATCTCGATTGAGTTTGGCCTGCAGCTCACCAGTCGTCAGTTGTTGTGGAATTGTGATTGAACATCACGCGGAGAGAAAGTATACTGATCTGAAGCGTAGACTTGAAGCCTTGAGTCTGGTTCGGCAGCTAGCTTCTTCTTAATTCTTTCAAGATTTATAAATAAAAGTTATTCTGATTTATAAAGTTACCATGTCTAATTTTCACAATGTTAATAAAATATTATGAACAAAATAGTTTTTTTTAATTCAACCAAATACGTATTACATATTAATCTCTCAATTCTTACTCTGTAACGAATATTATTTTTTAATCATTTCAAAAATTATTTAAATGGATGCATCTAGTTGTACGGTACAGGAGCAGCTAATGCCTCATAAGATATGTGAACGGGTAGATGTTCTATTGAATCAAAAAAACTATGTAAGAATATGTGTTTCAGGTTATATAGTGTTAGAGGTATTTTTGTTTCTAGCCGAAGTATTTTTACTATTATAATAACTCTCGATATTAAATTTTTGAAAAATAAACTCAATTTTATGAATGTTTGCCAATCATTATTAGGAAATACCATCATAGAAGAAAATTAGAATAAATTTTTACATAAACACGTGATAGTTATAACTCTTCGTTTCAAAATTTTTTAATTTATTCACACCACATATCGAGTCATATTCAAGGCATACTCATCTCTTTCAACCAACTACATAAAACTTGATTACCTTCTTCGCCCAATGTATAACAAACTTTTGAAAATTTACTAGTTATTTCATTCTAATGCAACTCAGGTATATTAACTAAATGCTTCAATTTCTCACGTAATTTTACTACGTCTTTATTTTTTTCCCCAGAACATTCATCACCGTATTAAAAATATTATAGATTTTTTTCTCAACATGCATCATATATAAATTATGTCGGATATTTATAATATAGCAACTCCAAAAATATGCTTTGTTTCTTTCAACCACACTTGAACACCTGTACAATATATTTATTTAAATCATCAGAACTCGTCTAAGCTACTGGTACAAATTCATAGTGTCTATTTTCCAAGAATTTCTCTCTTGACTTTGATTATGGGCGGAAGTTTTTTTCACGGTTCTAAAATTCGTTAGACGTTAGTCGGGTGCCAGACCAGCGCTTAGCCCCTAGGCCGCCTAGACGGGATTAGACGGCACTAGACGGATTAATCAATATCAACATAATTAAGATATAATTATAATTTATATATATAATATTAAAATATAAAATATTAAAGTATGCCACAAGAGTAATTTTCCGTGAGCGGGGGAGGGTCAATTACTGTGTAGCTACAGGTATGACACAAAAGAAAAACATCAGAAATCGTGTCATTTTCCTAAGGAAGTTTAACACAGATAAACTCAAGAGTAATTGAAGTTGTAACATAGATCATTCTTCGTAAAGAATAGAAATCTGGAACACAAGCAATCCAATCCGATTGAAAACAACAGAACCCTCGAGCCGCCAGTAAAGCATAGATCCAAAACATTAGAAAAGCCAAAAATATAATCATGCAATTTCTAAAGATGAGCTTTTACCGGCAATCAACCTTCGTAGCGGCGAGGGAGGGAGGGCGCAGTGGTGAAACCCTAGCTTCGGTGAGTGAGGGAGGGCGGCTTGAGGGAGGGTGCTTGGGAGACAACTAGTCATCTTTCCGCTGCACTATAGCCGTAGGGGGCCTAATCACGTACAACTAAGTGGAAAGGCGATTCACTTACCCTCAATGCCTTTATCAACCCATCCCAAAGCCAACATGGAAGTATATCACGGGAGCTATTAGTCCAGATGTTGTGGCTAGTGTGTGGGGAGAGCGGACATATTAACTGTTCCGGAAGGAATCGACGTCGACGACACGTCACCGAAGTTCAGCCCACGTGGATGCCAGAGGGAGGGGAGAACTCTGCGCCCTGCGAGATCAACACGAGCGTGAGGGGGACACGCGGAGGTTGTCCGGCGGAGCCCACTCCGACGCTCAAGTCAGTGTCTCGATGAGGAAGAAGAGCAGCAAGTAGGCAAAATGTAAGAGCAACAAAGAGTGCTTAACCTCCCTACCAGAGGGTTGAACTATCTTTTATACCTACGGCGACCGACTAGGTGCACCTTTTGATCGGTGCCACGTCTCCGCGATTTATGCCACGTCCTCCTCCCCATTTGGCGGTTATTGGATAATCTTTGAAACGGTCTAAGCCGTCATTATATTTCGACCCGTTGAGATATTTAAGAGTCGTGGTATAGATCCGCGAGGGAGGAGGAGAGCTGTTATTTGATGTCGAAGGTAGCTTGGGCTCCGCTTCCCCGAGGTGGTCTCGGGGTCTTCTAGCCTGGGTGATCGCGGGCATTATAGTTCTCGAGATGGTCTCGAGACCCCACCTCCCAGGGTGCTCCCGGGAGGGATCTTCTGGTTGACTCCCCAGGACTTGTCTCACGAGGGGGACCCTAGAGGCTCCCCTTCCCGAGAGTGTCTCAAGGGCTCGGGAAAAGGGGTCCCTGCGACTCATTGCCTGTTGCCACAAAGCTTCTTCATCCCACGTGTCTGCCACGGGCTGTTCAACCCTATCACAAGTCCCTCCATTCAAGTCTGATCGAAGGAAGTGTGACTGACTGATCGGACTAGTGTGATAGTGAAGAAGCTTAGTTCCTGCGGGCCCTCAAACCCGTTACTGTTTTCTTTAGTGGTTGTCTGGGACCCTTAGGGGGTTGTGCCAAACCCCTAGGAAATTTCTCCTTAATTTTATCCTTCTCGAAAAACTTCTATGGCTTTCGAGATACCATAATGATATCTGTCCCTCCGTTATAAAGGAGTGTGGCTTTCTTTGATGGCGACAGGGTAGTTCCGTGAATGCCTCGTCGCCACGTGCCTCAACAGCCATTCCCCTGACTTCTTTCTGACGTGCGCCGGTATAACAGGCTCACGTCAGGCGACTGCCCCTGGGGCAACACTGATGCGGCGGTTTCTTGCTTTCCACGTGCCGCTTCCCTATTGCGGCCATGCGGGCGGCTTCCTGGGTATAAGAAGGGAAGGCGAGGACGTTCGGCCAACTTCTGACTTCGTGGCTGGGTGCACCTCATCTTCTTCTTCTTCCCTAGGGGTTCTTTTGCACGTAAGTAGTTTTGTCTCCTCCCCATTTCTTAGGGATCATGGAAGGCTACCGAACAGAATGGTATGAGTCTATCTCTTCGAGAGTGAGACCGGAGGCTCTGCAGGCAGCCATCGAGGCCTACGGAATCCCGCCGAGATGGCGGTGGTTATCCCTAAGGTAGACCAGACGCCCGTGGAGCCCCCCGCAGGCATGTCTACCTTCTTCTTAGGGCAGGTGGAGTTAGGACTCCGTTTCCCCATCCCCCTTTCTTCATGAGTATAGCTGCCCATTTCGATATACCTCTACATCAGATGACTCCTAATGCCTTCACTCAGATTGTGGGGGGGGGGGGCATATATTGTCTTCAAGCTCTTTGACCTCCCTCTGACCCCCCCATCTTTTTATTCTTTCTTTGTCCCGATTGGTTCCAGAGGGGTCTTTAGCTTGTCGGCCTAACCGGGCCATAGGTTTTTAGGAGGGTTTCCTTCTTCGCACAAAGGGTTGAAGGAGAAGTTCTTCTTCATCCGCCTGCCCATGTTGCCTTTTAGTCCTCTTCGTTGGGTAGAGGCCCTCTCGACTCCTCCGGCTTTATGAGAGTTTCTCCAGAGTCCTGCGTACCAGCGTGCTAGGAATATACTCTCCGGCATGGAGTTCAGCGGCCCGGGGCTGGTGCAGAGTGAGGAGCTTATGTTCCGAGCGGACCTTAGTCCCAAAGTGACCCGAATCATCCCCCGCCTTGGTATGTTTGTCTTTATCGTCAATGCCTGTTAATTCTAATTGATGTTCCCTCGTTTATCGATTGCAGAGGAAGTCATGTTCGCCAAGGTGATAAGCCAACTTATCAAGTGGGAGGAGGCCAACAAGGAGGCGCTGAATCATCCCTCTACCGTGCGTTGACTCGTCCCATGGGCTTGTCTCACCCGAGAGGGAAGAGACCACTGTTATACCTCTGCCAATGGCGAGCTGAGGCCCCTCTGATCAACAGGTTAATCTGGTAGTGAATCTTCCTTCTGGGGGTGGCTTTCCCCCAGTGGTTGTTCGTCCAGAGGGGGTTAACGAGGGGACCTCTACTCATGTGGCCCCTCCAATACCCCAGTTTGTTGGTCGGCAGAAGAGGCGACTTCCAAAGGGCTTGGGCCCCAGATGGAAGAAGCTGCGCTCCGAGGGTCCTGACCTCCCGCCCTCAGCGTCTGAGGAGGTCATTTCTCCCTCCAAGGAGGGAGCCTTTGTTCCTGCATTTTCTACTGTCCCTTCGGCCGTGACTCCAGAGACGGTCGTCACAGCACATAGCTTTCCCTCCGCCGACGCAGCCGAAGCTTCGAAGGGTAAGGACGTGCTGCGTACCCAATACTGAATGAAACTTGATCGCCTAAAAAAGAGGTTGGATGTAGCATTGGAGGCTTCCATGAAATCCTCCCCCCCCCCCCCCCCGTGAAATTGAAGGACGTTCCACCCGAGGGGGCCTTGTCCGGGGGGACTTCCATCTCGGAGGAGGGCGATGCTGGCCCCTCCAACCTACCAACCGAAGCTCCTGTTGTTCAGTCATTTCCTTCTGGCCGGAGCTCGCTGCCGTCCAAGGGACGGGATAACCCATCAAGGTCCCCAGCAGGGGCAGCCATATGAGTCTCGGCTGGACCGCTAACCACTCTCCGAGAGACCCTTCTGAAGGTATGAGTTACTGTTGCATTGGGTATTTTATTGCATATTTTCTGACTTCTTGGTGCAATGACAGGCAGCTGAAGACTGCCTAATGGTCGGCCGAGATTTATACTCTTGGCCTCAAGTTGAAGCCTTGACTCGTCGGGCCCTAAGAGCCGAGGTCACTGCGGACCACGAGCGTCGGGCGGGACTCATGCAAGCGGGGGTCAACAGAGCCATCCGTGCGAAGGTAGAGCATCTGTTGGACACCTTGCAGGACAAGGAATTGGCTCTTCAGAATTCCAAACACCGAGAACGCCTAGCGTCTGAACGAGCGGTGGTCATTACGCAGGAGCTACTCCAAATGACGCAGGAGAGGGACTAGCTTCGGCTACAAGAGAGGAGGTTGTTGGGTGACATCTGACTTAGGGTTGCCTCGACCGAGAGACTGAACGTGCGCGTTCAGGATCAAGCGCAGCAACTTAGCCAGAAGGAGTCTGATTTTCTGATAGCCACTGATCATGCAACCGTCCTAGAAGATGACCTGGCCCACGTTCGATCGGAGTATGGGCCACGTCGGACAGGCTCAGGGAGGCCCTGACCGATCAGGATAGGATGTCAGCCGAGTTGGGACGTCTGCAGTGCGCCTATAAAGCTGCTGAAGCTGAGCTTCACGCCCTTCGTGTTGCTAAAGCTTCTACCTCTGCGGAGGAAGCAGACTTCAAGGCGAAGTTCTTGGAGTCGGCTGAATTCCATGTCATCATCGCTGACCAAGTGGTGAAGCCTTGTAGCAAGGATTCCACGGGGCGATCGACCAGTTGAAGAGGGATCAATTTCTGCAGCCCAGTGTTGACCCGAGTTTGTGAGTGACGGTCGAGTCGAGAAAGGACCTCCTCCCAAGGACCTAGAGCTGTAGGATCACCCGGTTACCAGGGAGTTGGGCCCTGTTGTAACAATTTCGATTAACATGACTCTTTTGTTTTGTGCATGTTCTTAGACCTCGTTCCACGTGTCGAGTGTCTTTGCCGTGAAGCATCAGGAAAATAAAAAGATAGGAGTTTTTTCCGAGGTCGATCTTGGGTACGGATCTCCCGCGAGAACCCTGTTGGGCCCCTCTCAATCCTTTTCTTTTGGCGGAGGGTAGTTCTCGAACCGTCGCCTCTACGCCACATGCAATGTTTTGAATGGACTCATAAAGAGTTGCGGGTTCCTAGGTACGGTGAAGGCATGTTGACCGATGCGACGCTTCAAAGTTGGCGTCCGTTGTTGTTCCCGCGCCGCGCCTGCATTAAATGCACGGAGAGACAGTAGTCGCTATAAATAGGGGGAAAGCATGTACCGTCTTCCCCGTTCATGCTGCCTTCTTCTCTTTTTACGGCGAGATGTCGGTGTCTTCTCCTCCACCCCTTTTCGCGATCGGAGCCCTTGATGATAGGATCGATGGCTCGGCTTTTCTCTACAAGATAGTTAGCACAATAGAAGATATAGAATCAAATCAATGCTAACTCACAATGTTTTACTTGGTATCCACCCCTAAGGGTGACTAATCCAAGGATCCGCACGAGTTCACCACCTCCACTATGAAACCCTCCTTCAAGGTGGAGAAAACATTTACAATATTGTGCTCTTCCTCTTTACAAGATGAAAGTAATCACTAGAGGAAGGGCTGAGGACTCTTGGCACTAGCAACACTTCGTTACACACAAGAACCGTCGTTTTCTTGAGCCAAACAGTCCTCCTTTTATAGGAGTAAAGGACAGCCTCACATGCTGTCCAGCCCGCACCAGTCAACTGCCCATTTGGCAGTCGACTGGTCTAGCTTTAAATGCTAGCCAACGACTAGTTTTTTGGGGTTACCAGTCGACTGACTCAGGGCCAGTCGACTGGTCCGAGGCCGCAAACTCTCTGTGGGTTTTGGCAGTCGACTGCCTTCAGGCCAGTCGACTGCCCTGCCTCACAGCTCAGCTTCAGCCACTCCGGACCTTCTCCTTCGCGTGTGCCTTCAGGTCTGCTCCCTTGGCTTGCCCCTTGAAGTCCTCTTCCTCTGGCTATCGTCCCTCGGATGCACACGCAAGCCTTCCCTTGGCTTGCCTCCATGCCACCCTTCACGTGTGCTCTTGAAGTCCACTTCCCGGCTTGCCCTTGGAGCTCTCCTTCGGCTCTCGTCCCTCGGATATGTCCACCAAGTGTGATTCTCCAAGTCCTGCAAACTTAATCACACATATCAAATACAACCAACACCCTAACCTTAAACTTATTGGCACACACATCAAAATCATGATCTTCCCGATCATTCTTGGGCTGATTGCCTCAACAATCTCCCCCTTTTTGATGTGTGACAACATGTTTAAGTTAGGGATATAATATACTAGTCAACAACACACATAAAGAGCAGTAGCAATTTGAAAATGTAACCTTAAGAAGTAACCTCCCCCTTAATCTATGTCATTTTCAAATTTTCATCATAATCCAAAATTAAAATTTTCATCATAATCCAAAATTAAGTTTTGATTTTTGCTAAAAAATCAAACTTAACTTACTTAAACTACCCATTCTCCCCCTTTGACACCATCAAAAATGATTGCCTACAGCAACACTATCCTGGGGCATCAAATGAGAACATCCTTGATTTCTGAAAAATGGCTCAGTAGGCTGAAAATAGACATGGCAGTCGACTGCCCCATGGGCAGTCGACTGATACTCTGTCAGTCCAATATTTCAGCCTCTGTGCGGAATTTCAGAAACTCCTCAGTAATTCCAGAAAATTCTAAAAATTGTAAAAATTTGCAGACATGTTTGAGATAACATACTTTATCAAAGAAAAATATCAGTTTGTAAAAAATTTTAAACATGCTTGACTTTTGACAAAAATTTAAATTTCTTGAAAGACACTAACTTTGTATCAAGTTTTCAATCTAATTATGAACTCATACATGTTCCAAAGTCATGCCAACATAAATAAAACATGAAATGGTTTTCAAACATTTAAGGTGTCCAACCATGATCTTTGAACAAGATGTCCATTAATTAAACACATGTCTTCCCAATGGTTGGTCTATATTCAATGATTTTGATACATTTAATGATTCAACACTATGCCACAAGCACAAGTGAATCAATTGTATCATCCTAACATCCCACATGTAAAGATAAAATCATAAGTGGGTAATATGAGATGCTTTCAAGGTAGACCCTAATGTTACCTAATTCATCATGAGTTTCTACCATGGGTCACAAACTCCCCCTCAATGTCTTTAGTCAACCAAATTTCAAAAATTTGAAATTCTTATAGCATGGTTGACTTATTCCAAATCCTCTAACCATTGAGGATTGATTTTGGTACCCAATAGTAATGCTTCCTAATTGGGTTAACCAAGTACTCTTTGGGGATCCATTTCTTACTAAGGGTCTTGTTCTTTGTTTGACCTCTAGCAATTAAACAATGGTAGGTTTTCTCATTGCTAGACTTTCCAAACCCTAATCCTTCTTTCCTAAAGCTTGCTCTTTGGCTCCCAATTATCATATCTAATGTTTTTGAGCCAACTTCAAACTTCCTAAGTGCTTGGGTAAGGCTATCTACCTTTTCCCTTAAATCCTTATTTTCTTCTTCTAAAAATGAGTCATTTGTGTTAGAAGAAGAAGCATGCTCATTGTCCTTAATCTCCATTGATGCTAATCTATCCTTTAACATGCAATTTTCCCTTTTTAGGCACTTGATCTTCTTTTTAGCATCTACTAAGTCATCACTAGTGCTTGAAATTATTTTTGCAAGAATGGAAGTGGGTAAGTTGTGTACCTCACTCACCGAGAAGTCTGATTCCGAGGTGGAGCCTCCCCCTTCACTAGAGCTCCCTTCGTCTTCACTTGAGCTTTTCTCCTCTTCAAACTCGAATGCCGTGGAGGCAATATCATCAATTCCCATTAGTGCAAAATGTGAAACAAAAAGCTCCTCCTCATCCGATGAAGATGGATCATCCCATGTAGCCTTCAAGTTTTGAACCTTCTTTTCCTTCTCTTTTGATTTCTTCTTCCCTTCTTTCTTCTTTTCTTCCTTCTTTTTCAAGAGAGGGCACTCATCTCTCATGTGGCCTTCTCCTTGGCAGTTGTAGCAAATAATCTTTCTTGGTTTATGTTTGCTCCTTGATTCTTTCCTACCACGAGACTTGTTAGTAGAAAATTGTTTAAATGTTTTTCTTACCTTTCTTACCATGTAGGCTTCCGCATCACTACCCATGGAAGCACTCGAGTCCTCCGAATCGGATGATGAGATCTCCTTTTTCTTACCTTTTCCCTTGTTTGCCACAAGAGCTATACTTTTTGGCTTGTAGTACGATTCTTCGATTATTCCTCCAACTCGAGTCTTATGAAGCTCCATGGTTGAGAAAAACTCCTCTAGAGACGTTTTCTCTAGGTCCTTTGAGATGTAGTATGAATCCACCATTGAGCTCCAAGTGGATGTTCTTGGGAAGGCATTTAAGGCTTTCATCACAATGTCTCGGTTGGATAATTGTTCTCCTACACTTGTTAGCTCATTAAGAATTTCTTTAAATCTAGCATGTAAACTTGTTACCTTCTCCCCTTTGTCAAGCTTGATATTATTTAGTTGGGACCGAAGAAGATCCCTTTTTGCCATCTTCGCCTCCGAAGTGCCTTCATGAAGTTCCACCAACTTGTCCCATAAGTCCTTGGCACTTGAGTAGTTTCCAATTCTTGTCACTTCTTGTTGAGGAAGAACACTAAGTAGATGATGCAAGGCTTTTGAGTTTGCTAAGTGATCATCCTTTTGCTTTTTTCTCCACCTTACTTTCTCAAGAATCTTGTTTTCTTGATCCCTAGGTATCTCAAAACCATTCTCCATGATTAGCATAATATCAAAGTCAGTGTTGAAAAATACCTCCATTCTCTTTTTCCACCATGAAAATTCTCCTTCGAATTTTGGTGGTTGAATATGTGAGCCGGCCATTTCAATGATTGCTCTTCTTGGCGGTTAGTCCGTTGAAGGCGTCCTTGCCCTCTGATACCAATTGATAGGATCGATGGCTCGGCTTTTCTCTACAAGATAGTTAGCACAATAGAAGATATAGAATCAAATCAATGCTAACTCACAATGTTTTACTTGGTATCCACCCCTAAGGGTGACTAATCCAAGGATCCGCACGAGTTCACCACCTCCACTATGAAACCCTCCTTCAAGGCGGAGAAAACCTTTACAATCTTGTGCTCTTCCTCTTTACAAGATGAAAGTAATCACTAGAGGAAGGGCTGAGGACTCTTGGCACTAGCAACACTTCGTTACACACAAGAACCGTCGTTTTCTTGAGCCAAACAGTCCTCCTTTTATAGGAGTAAAGGACAGCCTCGCATGCTGTCGAGCCCGCACCAGTCGACTGCCCATTTGGCAGTCGACTGGTCTAGCTTTAAATGCTAGCCAATGGCTAATTTTTTGGGGTTACCAGTGCCGCAAACTCTCTGTGGGTTTTGGCTGTCGACTGCCTTCAGGCCAGTCGACTGCCCTGCCTCACAGCTCAGCTTCAGCCACTCCGAACCTTCTCCTTCGCGTGTGCCTTCAGGTCTGCTCCCTTAGCTTGCCCCTTGAAGTCCTCTTCCTCTGGCTATCGTCCCTCGGATGCACACGCAAGCCTTCCCTTGGCTTGCCTCCATGCCACCCTTCACGTGTGCCCTTAAAGTCCACTTCCCGGCTTGCCCTTGGAGCTCTCCTTCGGCTCTCGTCCCTCGGATATGTCCACCAAGTGTGATTCTCCAAGTCCTGCAAACTTAATCACACATATCAAATACAACCAACACCCTAACCTTAAACTTATTGGCACACACATCAAAACTATGACCTTCCCGATCATTCTTGGGCTGATTGCCTCAACACTTGACACCGCCGGAGAGGGTAGCGGAGATGCAGTAGTGTTTCTGGCCGGGGGGGCCCAGTGAAGATGGAACTTCGTGCCACACATTCCTTGCCGGGGAGCATGACGGAGATGATGTCCAGGGTCTCACTGAAGATCCTGGCGAAGGTGGGACTCCGGGATTATCCTAGGAGTCCAGAATAGACGTTATATGGCCCGCTATGGGGCATGACTGAGATGACATGGCCTAATGGTTGCCTCCCCCTGGGCGGCCCCGTTTGCCTCAAGCGTCATCCTCTTCCGAATCCTCTTTTTCCCGAGTTTTGGGGATCGAATGGTGTTTGCAAGGGATGGTGAGGCAGTGTCACCGAGAGAGGAGCTTTTTCTGTTAAGGCAATTCTTCTTTGTGTCTTGTCGGTACCCGGAAAGAAATTGAAGTTGCTGCTCCCCTCTCTTCTTCCTTTTGAATGTTGTGTCGGATGCTTTTTGCTGCCCTCATGTGTTACCTCAGGCGTCCTGGTCTGTCGCTAGTTACTCGGGTGAAGGGTCGAGATGTTCTTACTACGGCCGAAGATTCAAGAACTCCGACCATAACGCGTGGGGCTCCCCGCCTGCCGGCCATTGGAAGACGGTTTCGAGTCAAGGGACTCTACGGGGGATGTTGCAGTGGTGAAGAAAAGTCCGAGCGGCGGGGTGCTTCCCTTTATTAGCTATTCTCACCGTATCTTGATATTTCTCTGAGATGTTGTACTTTATGTATTTTTCGTATAAATAAAACAGGATTTTTGGTACCTCGTGTAGGTGTACGCCTGTATTGCGTTAGTATTTTTTCCTATTAGCCAGGTACGCCCTATCATCTTTGCTTCTGTATGTGTCCCGGGCACTCGATAGATCTCGTGGCCTTCTGTTTTTGTGTACTTGGTCGTGCGTAGCAGCCCAGACTAAGCTTAAGTACCTCGGGCATCCGCAACACAGCGAGATATTAGGGTTTAGGGTACTTGGTCGGGCGTAGCAACCCAGACCAAGCCTAAGTACCCCGAGCATCCGCAACACCGCGAGGTATTAGAGTTTTGATCCTTGGTGGGCGTAGCAGCACAGACCAAGCCTAAGTACCTCGGGCATCCGCAGTACCGTGAGATATTAGGGTTTTGGGTACTTGGTCGGGCGTAGCAGCCCAGACCAAGCCTAAGTACCTCGGGCATCCGCAGTACCGCGAGGTATTAAGGTTTTGGGTACTTGGTCGGGCGTAGCCACCCAGACCAAGCCTAAATACCCCGGGCATCCGCAGCACCACGAGGTATTCGGGTTTTTATCCTTGGTGGGGCGTAGCAGCCCAAACCAAGCCTAAGTACCTCGGGCATCTGCAGTATCATGAGGTATTAGGGTTTTGGGTACTTGATCGGACATAGCCACCCAGACCAAGCTTAAGTACCCCGGGCATCCATAGCACCGCGAGGTATTAGGGTTTTTATCCTTGGTGGGGCGTAGCAGCCCAGACCAAGTCTAAGTACCCCGGGCATCCACAGCACCGCGAGGTATTAGGGTTTTGGGTACTTGGTCGGGTGTAGCAGCCCAGACCAAGCCTAAGTACCCCAGGCATCCGCAGCACCGCGAGGTATTAGGGTTTTGGGTACTTGGTCGGACGTAGCAACCCAGACCAAGCCTAAGTACCCCGGACATCCGCAGCATCACGAGGTATTAGGGTTTTGGATACTTGGTCGGGTATAGCAACCCATACCAAGCCTAAGTACCCTGGGCATCTGCAACACCGCGAGGCATTAGGGTTTTGATCCTTGGTGGGGCGTAGCAGCCCAGACCAAGCCCAAGTACCCCAGGCATCCGCAGTACCGCGAGGTATTAGGGTTTTGGGTACTTGGTCGGGCGTAGCCACCTAGACTAAGCCTAAGTACCCTGGGTATCCGCAGCACCGCGAGGTATTAGGGTTTTCGGTACTTGGTCAGGCGTAGCAACCTAGACCAAGCCTAAGTGCCCCGAGCATCCGCAGCACCATGAGGTATTAGGGTTTTGATCCTTGGTGGGGCGTAGCGGCTTAAAAAAGACATCTTCCTTTATTCCTTGAATTTGCTGCAAGGCAGCAAAAAGACACAGAAGGATACACAAGATATAATGCAACTCTTACCGAGACCAGAAGGGTCAGAGACAGCTGCCCCGCCCGGCTCGGCCCTCCCGAGTCTTTGGTCCCTCTCACTCTGTGCACGACCGCCTCCTTTAGCTAGCCTTCAAGGCCCCTCGAGTTCTTCCAGGAATCTGCTCTGACTTCCCCGCTGTAGCACCGTCGGGACACCAGTTGGTCTCCTTTGACTTCAACCACTCGATCACCTATGGGGAATTTTATCTTCTGGTGGTAGACAGAGACCACCGCCTGGAAAACGCTGAGCGCCAGCTGACCCAGGATGGCGTTGTAGGAGGAGGGAGCGTCCACGATCAGGAAGGGAGTCCACCTGGTCCTTTCCAACCTATCGCTGCCCAGCGAGAATGATAGGGTGATTTGCCCTACCGGCTGCACTCGATACCCCGTGAAGCCGAACAGTGAGGGTCGAGACAGGGAGCAGTTCATCATCGTCGATCTGTATCTAGTCCATGGCCGCCTTGTACAGGATGTTCACGGAATTCCTCGTGTCCACAAAGATGCGCTTGACTTCGTAGTTTGCGATACGAGCTACGATCACTAAGGCGTCTTCGTGGGGAGCTTCTACTTCTTCCAGGTCGCCTGACCCAAAAGATATTGTGGGGTCGGGCTCTTGACTCCGGCTTATCCCAATGGAGTAATTTTCCAATCGACGGGTATGAGACTTCTTTGCTCGGTGGGAATCCCCTCCAGTGGGGCCCCCGGAGATGACTCCCACATGCCCCGAGGGGGGGCCAGGCATAGGAGCCTTGCCCTTTTGAGGATCCCTCTCTAAAGAGAGGGATCTTCTGGGCGCGGGTTCCTCTCTTCTTCCTTGTCCTTCCTTTTGCCTCTGAGCGCTGGAGGCTACAGAGTGGACCTTCTCGATATCCCCAGGAGAGTCTCTTCAGGGACCTGGGGCTGCTCTGTCTCGTCGGCCCATTGGTGTGATAGATCTCCGCGAATACGAGACGGAGACTCTAGGGATCTCCTCTCGCGCCGAAGCCCCTTGTTGCGAGGTCGCTTGTTCGATTTGATGTTGCTTGAGCGCTTTCAGCCCACGTGGATGATGGAGGGAGGGGAGGAACTCTGCGCCCTGCGAGATCAACACGAGCGTGAGGGGGACACACCGAAGGTTGTCCGTCGGAGCCCACTCCGACGCTCAAGTCAGTGTCTCGATGAGGAAGAAGAGCAGCAAGTAGGAAAAATGTAAGAGCAACAGAGAGTACTTAATCCCCTTACCAGAGGGGTTGAAATACCTTTTATATCTACGGCGGCTGACTAGGTGCACCTTTTGATCGGTGCCACGTCTCCACGATTTATGCCAAGTCCTTCTCCCCTTTTGGCGGTTACTGGATAATCTTTGAAACAGTTTAAGTTGTTATTATATTTCGACCTGTTGCGATATTTAAGAGTCGTGGTAATTCCGTGCCAGCGGGGATGATTATCCATAGATCCGCGAGGGAGGGGGAGAGTTGTTATTTGATGTCGAAGGTAGCTTGGGTTCCGCTTCCCCGAGGTGGTCTCGGGGTCTTCTGGCCCGGGTGATCGCGGGCATTATAGTTCCTGAGGTGGTCTATCGTGCAGCGGTAAGGTGACTAGTCGTTAACCCAGGCATCCGCAATTCGATCCCCAGCTACGGCGCATTTTGCAGGAATTTTTCCTCCAAATAGGGCGCGAACTTTGGGATGTTGGGCATCTAGACTGCCCACCGCGAGCGCTTCCCGATTTACCCTGGTGACCGGTGGGAAACTTCCGTGGGGCCGGGCCGGTTATCCCAGGTTCAATTTGTCTGCTGCTTGGTTCATCACTAAGGGATCTATCGTCCCCACAGGATATACTCATGATTAATACGTAGGTGTTATCACTATGAGGTCTAGAGGTCAAAAAATGATAAAATCAGTATGTCTGTCCTCTCTACATATTAATCACAATATCTAAGCTAGTAATCTTCATGATTTACATACTTTATGTTGGCCCTGAGATAGATTGACGAGGATGTAAGAATGAGCAAATTACGTTTTTGCCACCACTTAAAAGATGCTTCAATTTTTTAAAAAAAATATATTTAACATATGTATTCCCACTCGGTCCACTTGCACTCCAATTTGTTTGGCAATTGGCCACTCGGTACTAGACCTACTCCGCAACAAACCACTTGACACACGTCCTACTTAGCGACTTAGACCGTTCCCGCGGAGATCCGAAGTGGTTAGTACATGGGAGTGTTGTCTAAGAAGTCCTGGATTTGAGTCGCGCGAGCTGTACTGGATTAAAATTTTGGGCGTTTGGTGTATCAATTCTCGGCCCAATTGTGCACTAATTACTCCGGAGACCGTGATTTACCTCTTTCGTGATGGCCTTGGGACAGGTGCGATGAAAATGCTGGGGGTGAACGATTTCGCCTTTTGTCTACTTAGCGACTTAGACACTCGATAACTCAACCGACTCGCTTTTCGATTAGCTAAAAATTAGACAACTTGATCACTTGATATGATAAAAAAATAAGAATAATGATTGAGAGAGTGAAAATGGGAGAGTAAAAATCATAGTGAATGACGTGACACCTTACATGCACGATCTCCGA
The DNA here is from genome assembly GCA_024364735.1 of Boesenbergia rotunda. NCBI lineage: Eukaryota > Viridiplantae > Streptophyta > Magnoliopsida > Zingiberales > Zingiberaceae > Boesenbergia > Boesenbergia rotunda. The sequence continues at coordinate 289,806 of JAGFNQ010002490.1, forward strand.
CGGGTTCACCGTACCCCCAGGGTATAGTTTGATTCGGGACGGCGGCCGAAGACCGTCAATGGTATGCAAGCGATAATCGAACGTATACATATAAAATATCACATCATAACATGTCATACCATATTATTCACTATGATTTTCACTCTCACATTTTTACTCTCCTTATCATTACTCAGAAAACAATTCCTTCGTCCCAATCCTTCTGTTAATCCGTCGCAACATTTATACCCAGGCAGCTCAGCCGACCCATTTGACATTCGGCTTACTCTAACTCGGATCTGAATTTTAAATATAATAAGTCTATTATGTCCGGCAACGCCCGCTAATTGTCAGTTGGGCTGAAACGACGTAATGTGTCTGTACCGACAGGTGGCTGCGTTGCGGTAGGTCAGCGGCAGGCGACAATGTGTTGCACCACTGTGCCAAAGCCATCTGGAGGTGTTTCGCTTTTCTTTACGGAGGGGAGTGGGAATGACATCTGCCACGACCTTAGTCTGGGAAGCATAATAGGATATTTATTTAAGCAATAACCCACGTTAACTTTATGAGGAGATTAGAGTCTAATTTTATATTATTTATATTTATTTGATATAAATTAACTTAAATTTAAAATAAATTGAATCGTTAAAACTTGATTTTTTATGAACTTAATAGAAATTCGATTTGAGTTTGATTTATTTAGATTTTTTTAGAACTCTTATTTTAAAACTTATTAATTTTTAGAATTTTATTTTTAAAATTGTTTAGTAATTAGTGAGTTTAATACTCAAAACTTAAACTTATGTATTTGTTTATTTTAAGAGCTTTTTATTAATTAATTAATTAATTAATATAATTTTAAATTTTAACACGTTGAATAAATATATATTAAAATTTATCAATTTAATAAGTTATTTAAATTTACTTATTTAATTAATTAATTATATATATATATATAATAAAATTTTATTAAATTGAACGATGATATCTTTTTAGCTTGCTCGGGTTCCTTCACTTTCGAGCTCCTGTTGAGCCAAGATGGTACTAGTCTCTTAGCTGGTAACGATTCAATAACTTATGAAAAAATGATTAACGAAATTTTTTTAATTTCAAATGATCGGTTTAGTCCTGTAAAAATTTTCTATTGGCCTTTAGGATAAATCAAAAAATGTTCGCAACAGACAATCCAAAAATCCTACCATAATTCGTGCTAGAAATAGAGAATTTAGTAGTGAAGAGTTATCTCCACATGCTTAAAAAAAATAATCCCTTAACTTGCCTTCATCAACTATTATATAATCGACCGGAGGAAATCTCCTAGATTGTCACGTATCCATCACGTACCCATAAGCTATTCACTTGAGAGGCGACAGCCAGTGAGGAAATCTCTGTATAGGCTATCTAGACGAAATTCAACTTTGAGTATCTAAAGCCCGACCCGACCTGACCCAATCAATTGGGGTAATACACAATCAGATGAGCTGATTGTTTTAAAAAGTCTGATTCAAGTATCGCGAACCCTAATTTTTTTTTGTTGGGTCATGTTTAAGTAAGATTTTACCTACCCGAAACTTGATTGGCTACCCACCCATGAATTAAACCTAATTTATTCATAAACGTGATAGTATACTATAATTAGTTGAAGTTGACGTTATTTTGTGTATTTATTTTTGGTGAAATATGTATTTATGAATGATATATTTTACAATTAAATTATAAAAGTCAGAAGATTATTTTTCTAGCAAATGATGATGACTATTTTAGTACGAGACATGAAATTTTAATATCAATATAATAATAATCTAATGGAGTATTTTTTTTATTAGGTCATATAATTTGTACATTTATTAAGATGATATCATTATGAGTGAAAGTTTATTTTATCACTTTCTACTCATTTTTGTAATTCAATGTTTTTTAAACTTTTATTAGGGGTATAAAGTTTTTCTCGTTTATTCCATTAATATTTTTTTTAAAAAAAGAAATTTATCGTGTTACTAACACTGGTACCTGATATTACTCGTGTACTTAAATGTTGATTCCTCAGAAATATTGAGTGCTTCAGAATTAGGTCTGGCTAGTCAAAAAGTGAGACCGACCCATCAGGGAATAACCCGTATTATCATTGAACATCAAATTTATTTATAAATTTTTGGTCATTTATAATACTAAATAAAAGATCAGCACAATTTATTAAGCGGGAAATTGCCTTAAAATCCCTGATGGCAGGTCAAAATCTGCCTTTAGTCCCCAGGTCAGAGAAAATGTGTTTGAACTCCCTGCTAAAACTTGATCGGTCACTGCAACTCTCTTGTAAATGTGATTTTACTTAATTGCCCATGATTTTAATTAAAACTCATATGTAGCTCAAATTTTTCGCTCGAAGCACCAATTGACAACGCCTTCCTGCCCTAACTCAACATCGACTTCCTTCTCTAAATTCAAACCATCGATGAACAAAGTCGTTATTGATGCATTGAAGGCCAAAATCGAAGAGGCGATCACACCTTTGCAGCTCATTTTTTCGCCCGAAACCCCAACTGACAACGCCACGCCTTCTTACCCTAACTCAAAGAGGTGATCACACCTTTATCAGTGAGTCTGAGTTTGATCTTTTCGATTGAATGATTCTATGAGATTTACATTTAGTTTTTTTTTATTGTGTGTATTCCATGCAATTTGCGTGTAGTTGTTTTGATTGTGGGATTTTGTGTGTTTTTGGTTGATTATCGATTTGATGACTAATATTTGGTTGATGGAGAAAAAAATTTACGTTACATTTTTATATGAATATTGATCTTCAGTTTTTATTTGAATAAAATGTTATATTTTTGTGGATTAGGTCGAAAATGTAATCTGGAACTGGGTCTTGCAACCTTGCATTTTTGGGTAGTTGTAAGTGCAAAAATAAGTTGTTTGTGATTTCAATTTTCAGTGGTTATAGTTTGCTGGATATATTTGTGAGTCTTGGCAAAGAATGTGCGGAGATTACTCCCGAATCTATGATTCTGCAATACATAGCGCCACAGCATAAGATGTACGTGACTTTGAATGACGACGATGATGTCCTGAATATGATACATCTTCATATATGTTTGAAGCTCAGTATGATCGATTTGAGGGTAGAGAGTAGAAATGCATACATTAGCAACTTAAATTTTGAGAGGTAAAATATATTATATCCTTGTTCATATTTTGGTTTTGATAATATGTTATGTTACTTCTAGCATAAGTGCATATGATATGGTTTATTTGACACTACTAATTTTATTTAAATTCAATATTTTTCATTATGTATGTATGATATGTACTTATTTTATACTTATTTGTGTCTGGTACATCTTAATAATTTTGTATCAAACTGGTAAGAGTTGAGGAGAAACACACAATCTAGGAGTGATGAGGAGATTGAAAAGACCTTGTTGTCGAATATTATAGATGCTAGGATTAATTGCATTCATGGTGAAGGACAAACATTCAAGGATACTGTTGATTTTAGAAGATGTGTTAAAAACTATGTTGTTGCTACAAGACGCTTATTTTTATATAAAAAAAATGACAACGAGAAGGTTATTGCTATTTATAGAAAAAGGAGTTATGGATGAAGAATTTATGCTTCAAAATATAAAGCAGATAGTATATTTGGGATCCGAAAATGTAACCTGCAGCATACATGTGCTGAGAATAATCTACGTACTAAAGGACATCCTAAAGCTGATACAATTTGGATCGCTAATGTGGTGAAAGATAAATTGAGAGAAGAGCCCTCTTATCGCCCTTGTACAATTCAAAAAGACTTGCAAAGAGATTATGGGGTAGAGTTAGACTATCGCAAAGTGTGGAAAAACAAGGAATTAGTGATGCATAATATTCATGGTACAGAGACGAGATGTTACGATAGGTTAAGATGGTATTGTCATGCTATTCGAGAAACAAATCCTGGCAGTATTACTGAGTGTGAGGTTGATCCTGTAACTAATAAATTTAAACAGCTATTCATTTATTTTCATGCATGTGCAGTTGGTTTTGTTACTGTTTGTAGGCCGTTGATTTTTTTGGATGAGACTCATATAAAGAATAAGTATAAAGGTAGTATCATAGTTGCTGTGTCGAAGGATGCCAACGATGATCTTTTCACAATTGCTTATTCGGTAGTGGATGCAAAGAATGATGATAATTGGGAATTGTTTTGTTATCGTTTGAGAAGTGTCTTACTTTCATATCAAAGTATTCCATTCAATAAGTTCATATTTTTCTCCGATAGACACCTTGGTATTATGAAGGCAGTTGAGCAACTATTTGTGGGTAGTCACCGTGCGTATTGTTTGAGGCATTTAATGGATAATTTTGTGAAGCGGGTAATTAAAACCCTACTTTTGTTTTGAATTTGAATTTGAATTTGAATTTGAATTTTATTTTAAAACATGTTTTGAATCAAAAAAGATTTTTTTTTGTCATTATAGGTATTGCGAAGTTATCCAAAACATAACAAAAAATACTGGTCTTCGGTATTCAAGAAAGCTGCATATGCTCCATCTTTGCAGGAGCATGAACAACATATAAAAAATATCATACACTCCATGCCACTTGCCATAGGATTTATTGTACATTCCCAGCTACAAAGTTGGGCAAATGCTTTATTTCTTGGTGATAGATGGGGTGTTACGAATAATAACATGGCCGAGTGTTGGAATAATTGGGTTAAACCAGCTCGTTATCTCCCTATTGTGGCTATGGTGGATCACATACGCATACAAATCATGAACATAATGCATCGGCGACGTGAATCAACAATGGCGATGGTTAAGGAATTAAGTCCCAAAAAGGAGAATGCTATTGCTAGTGTTTATCTTGAATCCCGAAATTTGAGAGTGCATCAGTTATGTAATTGGAGATTTGAGGTAGTTGATGGGGAAAAATCCTTTGCTGTTAATTTAATTGATAAGAGTTGTTCGTGCAGAGCTTGGCAGATCAATAAGCTTCCATGAAAGCATGCTTGTGCTGCTATTGAGTTGAAGTCATTGTCGTTGTATGAATTCTGTGATTAATATTTCAAGATTGGAATGCATCACCAAGCATACAAAGGAATTATTAATCCAATCCCAACTTTTGACATTAATGAGTCAAATCTTGATGAAGGAAATATAATAAATGCTCCAGATGTTCGCAGTCAGCCAGGTCGTAGGAGGACTAAGAGAATACCATCACAAGTTGAAACACGTGTGTCAAAGTGTAGTCGTTGTCATAAGAAAGGCCACAACGAATGCAGCTACAAAGAAGCTATAAACTAGCTGTTATTCTCAAAATTATGTATGTTTGATTTGTTTGTAAACACTTGGTTTATTTTTACAATCATACTTTATAATTTGTATGGGTAGTCTGATACTTTTTGATATACACTTCCGCAGGAAAAAGAGATTGCTAGAAGGGGAATCAAGCAGGGTCTTACGTTTGAGAAAGCAGACATGTGTGAGTGGTGGCATTGGTGATTTACGTATTGGTTCTGGTTGAATGACAACGCCTTTGATGGTTCTGTTTTTGAAAAAATTGTGAAATATATTTATGAACTTGTATCAT
>JAGFNQ010002490.1:295935-321501 GCA_024364735.1 Boesenbergia rotunda
TACATAATAATCTGGATGATGTACCCTAATCAATTATGGGAAGCACTTATTGAAGTAGTAGTGTCATTAACCTTAATTCATATTATATTATCAATGAAACAAGAGAATATGTACATGATTTTTTGAGAATAGTACCTCATTATTTTGAATATATGTCTGATTCTAAGCAAATTGTACTTGATTTTTTGAGCAGCTGACAACTAAAGAGAGAGGCTTGTACCTTAATACTCAATTTGTGGACATGTATACTCAATTTGCTCAGACACGTACTCAAATTTGGATATTTCGTACCTAATAATTTGGATGATGTACCCTAATCATTTATGTCAAGCCATTAACCTTAATCCATATCATATTATCATTGAAACAAGAAAATATGTAGAAAAAAAACTCACCTACACCAACCACTTCTAGGATTTAATTGTAGGTGTATACCACATAAGGTAATGTCAAATACAGATAGATACATTTTTCTCTTCTACTTCTAAGGTAATGACTCTCCTACTAGGTTGTCTATAGTTATGATAACCATAAAGCTGTATTGTGTATTTTCACACCTAAAAATCTGGATGATGTACCCTAATCAATTATGGGAAGCACTTAGTAGAGGAGTAGTGTCATTAACCTTAATCCATATTATATTATCAATGAAACAAGGGAATATGTACCTGATCTTTTGAGAATAGTACCTCATTCTCTTGAATATATATCTGATTCTGAGCCAATTGTACTTGATTTTTTGAGCAGATGACAACCAAACAGGGAGGCTCGTACCTTAATACTCAATTTGTGGACATGTATACTCAATTTGCTTAAACACGTACTCAAATTTGGATATTTCGTACCTAATAATCTGGATGATGTACCCTAATCATTTATGTCAAGCAATTACCCTTAATACATATCATATTATCATTGAAACAAGAAAATATATCGAAAAAAAACTCACCTACACCAACCTCTTCTAGGATTTGATTGTAGGTGTATACCACATAAGGTAATGTCAAATACAGATTGATACATTTTTCTCTTCTACTTCTAAGGTATTGACTCTCCTACTAGGTTGTCTATAGTCATGATAACCATAAAGCTGTATTGTGTATTTTCACACCTAAAAATCTGGATGATGTACCCTAATCAATTATGGGAAGCACTTATTAAAGCAGTAGTGTCATTAACCTTAATCCATATTATATTATCAATGAAACAAGGGAATATGTATCTGATTTTTTGAGAATAGTACCTCATTCTCTTGAATATATGCCTGATTCTGAGCCAATTGTACTTGATTTTTTGAGCAGCTGACAACTAAAGAGAGAGGCTCGTACCTTAATACCAATTTGTGGACATGTATACTCAATTTGCTCAGACACGTACTCAAATTTGGATATTTCGTACCTAATAATCTGGATGATGTACCCTAATCATTTATGTCAAGCAATTGCCTTTAATCCATATCATATTATCATTCAAACAAGAAAATATGTCGAAAAAAAACTCACCTACACCAACCTCTTCTAGGATTTGATTGTTGGTGTATACTGTAGGATCGGGTCGACCGGCTAGAGGGGGGTGAATAGACGGTTTATGAAAAATAAGCACTAACACTCGTCTTTAAAAAGAAATAAACTTGGTTGCAACAGAGTCGTTGCTTCCAAGGCAGTTAATGCTCAAACAGAAACTCCTTAAGGCGGAGAAGCCTTTACAGTTGTAGCACAGAGAAAGCTTAGAGAGAAAGAGAGTTTACAACTCGATTAATTGCTATAACTTCTAAAACTCCAAGCCTATTTATAGGTTAGGAAAATAAATCCAGATCGTAGATCTTTGATAGGATTTTTCTTATCTGTTGATCTGCAGATTCGATCTTGATGGTTGATCATGGATATATTTTAACCATGGCCTTTAGATCTGATTAAAGATAAATTAATTAGAGATTGATCGATAACATCTTTAAAACTTATCTATTTTTAATCGTTTAATCTTTCGGCTGAGATGAAGTTGCCGTTGAAGCTTGGTTCTATCCTTTGGTTGAAACTCGGCTCTATCCTTTAAGCCACGTCCACGAGCCCTTATGAAGCCACGTCCACAAGCTTTATTCGAATGGTTTGTGGTCAACAATTGCGGCTGTGATGAACTTGTGCTTTCGTTTGCCAAAGAATGCAAATGGGTTTGTGCTTCCACTTGGATGGGTGTTCAAGCCTCCATGCAATCTGCCTTCTTAGGTGAGGTCAGCATTTGGTCAAGTGGTCAAAGTCCAACCTCCATGTAACCTCTTCTTAACTTCACATGGTCAAGCCAAGTCAATTATATTGACTTTTTGTAGGTAGATCTTCTGGGTAATTTCTGGCCAATCGGAGTCAGGCTCACTCGAACCCGACTCCGACCTTTCGCCCCTCGAGCGTGCTTCCTCCCGGCTTCTCGTCCCTCGGACGTCACACACGTCCTTCTCGCTCCACCGGCGTACTCTTCCGCAACTTCCGCGTCCCTCGGATTACACTGAGCCCGTCGGCTCACTTCCCTGCGTAATCCTTCTCGACCGCTGCGTCTTACGCTCGACTTCCTCCGTTCCTAAGTTCCTGCATACTTAGACAGAGGGATTAAAAACACACAGGACCTAACTAACCTAGTTGATCACATCAAAACCAGCCGGGGCACCAACATATACCACATAAGGTAATGTCAAATACAGATAGATGCATTTTTCTCTTCTACTTCTAAGATAATGGCTCTCCTACTAGGTTGTCTATAGTCATCATAACCATAAAGCTGTATTGTGTATTTTCACACCTAATAATCTAGATGATATACCCTAATCAATTATGGGAAGCACTTATTGGAGCAGTAGTGTCATTAACCTTAATCCATATTATATTATCAATGAAACAAGGGAATATGTATCTAATTTTTTGAGAATAGTACCTCATTCTCTTGAATATATGTCTGATTCTGAGCCAATTGTACTTGATTTTTTGAGCAGCTGACAACTAAAGAGGGAGGCTCGTACCTTAATACTAAATTTGTGGACATGTATACTCAATTTACTCAGACACGTACTCAAATTTGGATATTTCGTACTTAATAATCTGGATGATGTACCCTAATCATTTATGTCAAGCAATTACCTTTAATCCATATCATATTATCATTCAAACAAGAAAATATGTCGAAAAAAAACTCATCTACACCAACCTCTTCTAGGATTTGATTGTAGGTGTATACCACATAAGATAATGTCAAATACAGATAGATGCATTTTTCTCTTCTACTTCTAAGGTAATGGCTCTCCTACTAGGTTGTCTACAATCATCATAACCATAAAGTTGTATTGTGTATTTTTCACACCTAATAATCTAGATGATATACCCTAATCAATTATGGGAAGCACTTATTGGAGCAGTAGTGTCATTAACCTTAATCCATATTATATTATCAATGAAACAAGGGAATATGTATCTGATTTTTTTAGAATAGTACCTCATTCTCTTGAATATATGTCTGATTCTGAGCTAATTGTACTTGATTTTTTGAGCATCTGACAACTAAAGAGAGAGGCTCGTACCTTAATACCAATTTGTGGACATGTATACTCAATTTGCTCAGACACGTACTCAAATTTAGATATTTCGTACCTAATAATCTGGATGATGTACCCTAATCATTTATGTCAAGAAATTGCCTTTAATCCATATCATATTATCATTCAAACAAGAAAATATGTCGAAAAAAAACTCACCTACACCAACCTCTTCTAGGATTTGATTGTAGGTGTATACCACATAAGGTAATGTCAAATACAGATAGATGCATTTTTCTCTTCTACTTCTAAGGTAATGGCTCTCCTACTAGGTTGTCTATAGTCATCATAACCATAAAGCTGTATTGTGTATTTTCACACCTAATAATCTAGATGATATACCCTAATCAATTATGGGAAGCACTTATTGGAGCAGTAGTGTCATTAACCTTAATCCATATTATATTATCAATGAAACAAGGGAATATGTATCTGATTTTTTGAGAATAGTACCTCATTCTCTTGAATATATGTCTGATTCTGAGCCAATTGTACTTGATTTTTTGAGCAGCTGACAACTAAAGAGGGAGGCTCGTACCTTAATACTAAATTAGTGGACATGTATACTCAATTTACTCAGACACGTACTCAAATTTGGATATTTCGTACTTAATAATCTGGATGATGTACCCTAATCATTTATGTCAAGCAATTACCTTTAATCCATATCATATTATCATTCAAACAAGAAAATATGTCGAAAAAAAACTCACCTACACCAACCTCTTCTAGGATTTGATTGTAGGTGTATACCACATAAGATAATGTCAAATACAGATAGATGCATTTTTCTCTTCTACTTCTAAGGTAATGGCTTTCCTACTAGGTTGTCTATAGTCATCATAACCATAAAGTTGTATTGTGTATTTTCACACTTAATAATCTAGATGATATACCCTAATCAATTATGGGAAGCACTTATTGGAGTAGTAGTGTCATTAACCTTAATCCATATTATATTATCAATGAAACAAGGGAATATGTATCTGATTTTTTGAGAATAGTACCTCATTCTCTTGAATATATGTCTGATTCTGAGCTAATTGTACTTGATTTTTTGAGCAGCTGACAACTAAAGAGGAAGGCTCGTACCTTAATACTAAATTTGTGGACATGTATACTCAATTTACTCAGACACGTACTCAAATTTGGATATTTCGTACTTAATAATTTGGATGATGTACCCTAATCATTTATGGGAAGCACTTATTCGAGCAGTAGTGTCATTAACCTTAATCTATATTATATTATCAATGATCAATGAAATATATACCTGAATTTTTGAGAATAGTACTTCATTCTCTAGAATATATACTTGATTCTGAATCAATTGTACTTGATTTTTTGATCAGTAGACAACTAAAGATGGAGGCTCGTACCTTAACACTCAATTTGTGGACATGTATACTCAATTTGATATACTCAAATTTGGATATTTCGTACCTAATAATCTGGATGATGTACCCTAATCAATTATGGGAAGCACTTATTAGAGCAGTAGTGTCATTAACCTTAATCCATATTATATTATCAATGATCAATGAAATATGTACCTGAATTTTTGAGAATAGTACCTCGTTCTCTAGAATATATACTTGATTCTGAATTAATTGTACTTGATTTTTTGGTCAGTAGACAACTAAAGATGGAGGCTCGTACCTTAATACTCAATTTATGGACATGTATACTCAACTTGCTCAGACACATACTTGAATTTACATTGCAAGAGTAAAAATCAACACTAAATTGTCAAATTAATTAGTGGCAGTTGACACACTAATGAGGGAGGCAGTTGTCAATTGTGCTTACAGAATAAAAACCAACATTGCCACAGAATAAAAACCAACATGTATCTGTCATTACTAACAGTATACATTGCTTTACATAACTAAGTCATAAGTCTGTCATTACTACAGAATAAAAATCAGTATTGCTACAAACCTGTAAAAACCAACATCTATTTGTCATAAGAAGGTAAATTTGAAACATAACTGTACTAGAAATCATAAGAAGTAGATAACTGTACCAGAAATCATAAAAAGCAGATAACTGTACCAGAAATCATCTGTTTAACATAACTGTACCAGAAATCATCTACAATACATCTGAATTTGGATACACAAAAAGGCAAATTTGAAACTCCAATACATCTGCTTGAGCATAAGAAGCAGATAAGGTTGTCTATCTTCATATGCTTTACATCTTAGTCAAATATCAACATTGCTTTACATCTTAGTTAAATACATTTTTCAACAATTCATTCTCATATGATAATATATTTGAAGCAACCCGAGCCCGATAAGCGTCTATGTTGACATGATTTTGAAAACTCTAGATATCATCAATGTCATAAGAGAGGCACTCCACCCACAGGCAAATGTAGACACCACAATCAAGAGTAGTGCCTTGATGACGACAATGTTCTTTCACCACCTCTTCACTACCTATGGCAAATGAATGAAGATGCAAAATGCATCCAGCCAACAACCTTGCCTGCAAAAAAGTAAATGCTTTAATACTGTGATCTGTTAAGATATATTGGAGTAAAATATTGTCAAACTCACATAAACTTTAGCAGTCCCAAATGCAAATGAATCAGGATTTGAATTCCATAATCTGAATTTCCCTTCAGCTGGATTAAAAATCAATAAATACCAATGTCATCTATCATTAATTGAGAAAATGATATATCTACATTTTCTAAATAGATCTTCATTTAGTTCCTGTAGTTTGCTCTTCGTTGTGGATGTCAACCTTGCAAGGAAAGCACCATAATCTGCTTTGTCTATCTGTCTATATTTGTCATATTTCTGCAAGTGTTGTAAGACTTCTTTCTACATATTCAAAATAAGATATAATCATGTTTCTTAATCTAATAAGAATTAAAAATCAAATATCAACTATCAATTATCTCAATTTGCTACAAACCTGTACATTTGTGTCCATACAGTAAATCTCAAATCCATAACTTGGACTGTGTTTTTTCATAATCTTCATATACACATTTATGATTTGACTATCAACAGGCTCACTAAACAAAAAAAAGGACAAAATATAGCTCCAGTTAAGCTTAGGAACTCATCTTATCATATCACAATACTGCGGGGAGTAAAAAATAGCATTACAAAATTGATAAGAAGTGTTTAGCAAAATTTCACATATTGAAAATAAACGCACTCCAATTCTTCCCTACTGAGAAAGTCTGTCAACAACTTTTTCTCTTCTTCAGCTGCTTCTTGATGTCTACAAAAATCAATTCTCTTTTTATATACATCCAATATAGTCTTGGGAGGACTCTCCCTATCCTTAACATCTACTATCAAATTAACCTATATAAAAACATACTTAGTAATGTAAGGTAAAATCTATACGTAGTTAATAACAATATACAATAACATGCAAAAACTAGTAAATTTCAAAATAATGAATCTCGGATTTATACTTCATCTACTTGTTGTTCTCCTTCCTCTTACGTTTTGGTGTTGAGCTAGGAGGAGTCACAAACATAAACTCCTTTCTTTTTTGGCACACGATCAACTCTACACCTCATAGTATCCACAATGGAAGATTGAAAGTGGCTGAAGTTCTCTGCTTTCGAAGTACCAATGTCACTACCAGAAACTTGCTCTTTATTCAAATCAGAAATAACATCTTTTATCATCAAATCAACATTATCATCAATGTTGGCAGTTGTCAATTCCACATTCAACTTCTCCAACCCAGCAAGTTCTTTTTCACCACCCACTTCAACCTCAACAATCTTAGTCTCTTCTAAAATCAAATCCTCACTAACTTTTTCGGCCTCCAGCTCAGTGCTCTTAACTGCAACAATTGGTTGAAGCAACCTCTGGGTATTAGAAATTCCAGAACATCTCAAACAAAGTGGCACCTGAAAAATATAAGTAATGTAGTCAAAAAATGAGTTGTCATCATTATTTAACATAATAATTTTATTATTTTTATATTTAGAGAAGAAGTTACCTGCTTACCACTTAAGCAACCTCTGGGTATTAGAAATTCCAGAACATCTCAAACAAAGTGGCACCTGAAAAATATAAGTAATGTAGTCAAAAAATGAGTTGTCATCATTATTTAACATAATAATTTTATTATTTTTATATTTAGAGAAGAAGTTACCTGCTTACCACTTAAGAGTATCTCCTCATTTGGAAATGGTACTATATCTAACACCTTTTCACAATTATAAATAAAATGTCACTTCTACAATCATATCTACAAAAAAACATATCAACTTACCCTACTAAAATCAATTCTAGAAAATAAACTCTCAGCAACATCATCTTTGATTGATATCTTACTCCTTTCCCAACGAAACATCCGGGGGAAACAACATAAAGAACGTGCATATCCAAATGAAGGAATTCTTTCATATAGCCATGCTTGAATACATATAGAGAGTAATATAATAATATTAAACATATCACAATTGCACTTGAAATATTAAAAACTCACTATCAAACCTACAGTACAACCATCTAAATACATTTTGCAACCAGCCTTTCCTTTGCCATTATCGGTATGCAAGATAATTTGGTGGCACAAAAATCTATATGCTGCATCTCCCCATGAATAATCAAAGAACATCGTCAAGTTATCAATGTTAGACATAATAAATCGAGGAGTGAAATAGTTGCTAACAGGAAAAATAATACAGTTAAATAGAAGACAAATAAACAGTCTAACATAATCATCCACTTCAGATTCCTTCTCAGATCCAGCTAATGACCGTAAATTATCATAAATCATGGTCCTATTTACGTTGCCAACTTTTCCTCCAAATAGTCTAAGAACAAAATTGGACTCCATGCTAGCATCAAGATCAACCGGTTGCCCCAGATGGACTAAACCAAGGACAATGCTAAACTCAGTCGAAGTGAATGAAACTACAATGTTGTCACCAAACAAGAAAGAACGAGAAGGCAATAATTGGAATCTCTTTAAAACTAAATCAACTCTGGTACTACTGATAGGCATCTCAGGCATCTCAGGCCATGGAGCAAGTGGAGTGCGTTTAATTCTCTCTTTTTGCTTATTACTCATAATTGGTATCACCTCACCCAGTACATCTTTGAAATATCCAGGAGAGCAACGGGAACAAGATTGTTCGCTGCTCTTGGTCTTTCCCTCATCTTGCATTACTCTCTTCCCCTTATCTTTCACCATAGATTTAGCCTTAGTCTCCCTTGTGCTCCCTATAAGAGCTTTTTTCCTCATATCTGCATAAAAAGTAAATTCATCGAAAATAAATTAAGTTATCAGTCATACCATCATGTACAAACCATACAAAATTAGGTATCATACCACTTAAATTCAGTATCTTATTTAGTTTATTGATAATAATTACATAATCACCACATAACTCATTCAATCATTCAATTAGAGAAGATAAAACACAAACACAAACTCATTCGTACCCTAAAGTACAAATCCTAACCTTATGACCATTAAAGTGCTTAAATTGGGTACTGATAGGGATGAATAAGCCCTTGGCGGGCACGTGAGATGGAGAAGCTGAAGGGCGAGACACTTCGAATCGGAAAAATTCTCTTGCCCAGGCCTAGGGATCTTCCTCGGACATTCACCCGGAATAGTCGACTAGAAGACCCCCGGGCTCACCTCGAGAGATTGGGTCCCCGCAAACAGGATAGGGCTGAATGAGCCCTGGCCAGGACAAAGGATGAAGAGGTTGTCCGACACAACAACAATAGGTGGCGATGACCCTCCATCCCGGGTCTCGGGAAATCCCCGAGGGTGAGGCTCCCGGGAAGGGCATCTGAAGTTCCTTCTTGGGGGCACCTCGGGAGGTTGGGTCTCGAGAGCACATCGGGAGCTGTGACGCATGGAAACCCCGAGCTCTCCTCGAGGGGTGGAGTCCCCATAATAACCGATCTCAGACATTGACCCCTCCCTCGAGGTACGGATAAGCACTCCCGTCGTGAAAGGTCTGCACGACCCCTGAATCTTGAAGCGGGCAGAAGCCGGTAGCGGCGCAGACCTTTTCAAAGGATATCCCATAACCACCGAAAGAGGAGGAGGACGTGGTTTATGTATCAGAGATGGGGCGCCGATCGAGGGCCACGTTTATCCTGTCATCATCGGTATAAAAGGTAGATTAACCCCTCCAGTAAGGGGGTTTACGATCTCTCTTTTACAAACTGTCTTTCTTTCTCACTGCGATTACCCTTCGGACACCCTACTAACTTGAGTGTCGGAGTGGACTCCGCCGGACCACTGCCGGCGTGTCCCCTAACGCTGGTGTTAACTTCGCAGGACCCCAAGTTCCTCCTTGGCGTAATAACTTCCACACGGGCGGAGCCTCAATGACTGGCCATCGTCGACGACTCCTTCCGGAACAGGTACATTACTCAATTTATTGATAATCACTACAAAATACACAGATATCTCATCATTACTTGAATTGAAGAAGAGATAATACAAATACATTCAGATAAATTATAATTTGAACACCAAAAAACCTAATTTAATTCAACCTAACAAAATCAACAACACCCATGAACTAAAACTTCGAATTTTGACACAATTTTACAGAAACATATATAAACAATTATCTTAATTTCATTCTACAAATAAAATTAACCAAGAGTTCAAAATTTAGGACACAGAAACATAACCGACCTTCTACTTGAGATATCTCTGTTTCTGCCTTTGGAATACACGCAGACCACTTCTTCGCGTTAGTATTCCTCTGGTTGTACCGATTACCACCTTTTTACTTCTTCAAACCCAACGTTCGTCGACGATTATTGGGTTGAAGGTGAAAGTCGGGTCTTCACTTGGTCGAAGATGAACGGCACTTCGAATCGATGGTTCTTGGGTTGAAGGTGGCGGGTCTTCCTCTAGTTTTTGTCTTCAACGCTTACCGGAAGTGATTTCGACGATCGTCGATTTCCTTCGACGCAGCTCCAAGCCGGGAAGAAGAAACGGAGTGGAGAGAATTTGAAAGTAAAGGGAGGGCAATTCGATAAATTCATACGAGAGAGAGTTAAAAGTTAAAAGAAAGAAGTAGGCGTTGTCAGGGAGTGGAAACAGAAATAAGCTGACATGGATATTGAAACGAGATTTACGTTTTTATCAGGGATATAAGGCAAACTTCCCCATAAAATTACAACATATAATAAAGGTTTTAAAATTTTAATGCAGTGGTGATGCATAATTCCATATCACTATTATAATAAATGTGGGGCAAAAATAAAAATAAAAATGAATATTCATCATTTACATTTCGGGTGCACCATTTCGGATTAAAGTTAAATAGGGACCTCATTTGAGTTAACTGTCCAAAATATATCACATCACTCGACTGTATAAAAATTAGTTAGCTTGTAACTTCCATATCATATAAAAGTTAACATATATATAATTTCTATAATGCATAAAAATTATTAGCTTCTATAATCGTGGCCAATGACGAAGTCAGTCCGAGTGATCTATCCGACCTAATCCCTCACCGTGAGCTATTAGCGTAGATTGATGTTGTCGCCTTGGGTTGATTTCGTATTTTTTACTTTTGCCCACGATAAATTTGAGTCTATCCTTTCTGAATTCCCACGGGCCCCGGGCTCCGGCCCAGGTAGCAAAAAGGTATGTAGATGCATAAATACATCATTAGTTTAGAGGATTATTATTTGAACTTTGAAACTTTAAAATGATTCTAAGACAACACTACTCGCTAGGATGTTCTTAGCTCGAGGGCTCAAGTTTGAATTAATAAAAATAGAGGTGCTCAAGACGTGCTTAAATTTTGTAGCCTTAAAAGATGGTTAGTAAGTGGAAGCCAGGAAGATGTGCTTATGTAATCAATCTTTAATGGCGAAGGTAAGCAAAGCCCATGAAGACCTACTTATAGGCTTTAAAGGATTGATTTTGTATGAGAGAAATAAACGCCCAATAGCTTATCAAAAGTTTGACAATTAGGTGAATTCAAACTTGGGCTTAAGGAATCGAAAAGGAAATGTCCTATGTTGATTTTTTATTAAAAGGCACCTCACATTTTATAAAATGACACATCCATCCTCTACTATAAAGATTTCTCCTATTTTTCTCACATACGTCTTATGGCAGCTACAAAATTCATAACTGCTACAATTGAATTGTCATATAATGGTAGTAGTTAAGGAACCGTAGTTATTACTGTTGGTGCAATCTTTATTAGGTCAGGGTTGACCTAGTTTGATTATGCTCGAGTGAGCTATGTCTGGTAAGCTTGGTGAGTTTAAGGTTGGATGTTTCGATATTTGATACTGATGTTTGAATATTCTCGTGAAGTCCAGGTGGATCGGAGAGATCGCACACTAATACGAGAAAAGACCTAGTGGAACTAGGTGAAGTCCAGGTGGATCGGAGAGATCGCACGCTAGCATGGGAAAAGACCTAGGGGGACTAGGCACACCTAGTGGGACTAGGTGAAGTCCAAGTGGATCGGGGAGATCGCACGCTGGTATGAGAAAAGACCTAGTGGGACTAGGTGAAGTCCGGGTGGATGGGGGAGATCGCATGCTGGCAAGGTGGAAGTCTACCGAGAGACTAGACCTAACTCGAGGGTTAGGCAAACCTGGTTGGGAATCAGGTTAAGTCCTAGCTGAGAGCTAGGCAGGAGAAATCCAGGTTGGTCAAAAGGGTTGACCGGACACTTGGTAGGGAACCCTAGACTTGTGCACACAAGTTTGGGTTAGACTCAATCGATTGGTTAATCGATTAGGGTTTGGTTTCTCATGAACAAAAACTTTCTTGATCGATTGGGTGATCGATTAAGGAAAGCGTGAATCGATTGGGTAATCGATTGGGAGAAATGAAGTGCGAGAACATAAGGTGGCTGAATCGATTGGGCAATCGATTCAGCCTTCTCTTAATCGATTGATCAATCGATTAAGAGGTCCGGTAATCGATTGGGTGATCGATTAAGGGAGTATTGCGCGAGAGCATAGAAAGACGCTGAATCGATTCGGCAATCGATTAAGGTTATTCTTAATCGATTGGTTAATCGATTAAGCTTCAAAAACTAGTCGTTGAACGGCTAAGTCTGACGTGGTAATCGATTGAGATCGATTGGGCAATCGATTAGGGAACCCTAGGCGTCGGGTATATAAGGTTTTCACACAGATTTGAAGAAGTATTGGCTCGGCATTGCTCACGCAGCTTCCTCTTCCTTCATCGCCGTTTCATGTGAGTCCTTGGAGCTTAGTGTTGGTACATTTCCAAGGATCAAGAGGTGATTCCAAGCTTGAAGATAGCAAGGAAAGCAAAGAGAGCTAAGTTGTGTAAATCTTGTAAGATTTCTTTTGTGTTTACTTGGATTCTTATTGTATCTTCTTGAAAGCTTGTAAGAGGTTTCTCCACCTCAAGAAGGAGATCTTTCATAGTGTATGAGAGAGTGAGGACAATGGACTCTTGGATTAGTCACCTCAAAGAGGTGGATATCAAGTAAAATAGATGTGTTAGCATTGCTCTAAGTCTTCCGCCGCAATAAATCATCAACGAGCAAAGATCGGAGCTAATTACCCCCCCTTCTAGCTCTCCTACTGGTCCTAACAACTACAACTACTGAACTGCCACACCGTTATTGCAGCTACAACCAACGTTCTAAAAATCAGACCGGACCGGCCGGTCGGACCAGTTGAACCGGGAACCTGCCAGATTTTCGATCCGAGTTGATTTTGGAAATTGACTACTCAAGAATCGGGTGCGAACCATTCTGGACCGGTTGGGAACTGGTGAACCAGGCAAACTGGACAAACCGGCTTGGTTTATTTTATTTTTTATTAATTGATTTTTTCCCCTTTTACAGTTTTATTTTCTTACTGAAAAATATAAATTGAAAAATAAAATGTCAAAATCCTAATTTACTTTCACCTAAAATCCCAAACCAATAAATTTGTTGTTTGCTTGAACTCAATAATTTTAAATTTGAATTTTTCTTTGAAACTAATACTTTTTCCAAGAATATCGTGCTGAGTTTCTGACAAAAGCATATCACATACTCGACCTAGTTGATCAAGTTGGGCAAGTTGTTAGTTTCATATATTTATATAAATACATATTTTATTATATATCGGTTATATCTCGGTTGGATCCCCGGTTAAACCGGTTGAACCTCTGAACCCTTGTCTCGACCGGTTTGATAACCGGTCCAGTTTCATAACCTTGGCTACAACTAAGAATTATTAGTTAATGATGTGGGGAAAAAAAAGCAAACTTTCATAGATAATAATTTTTTATTCAGATATTAAAACGAGATACACTTTTTTTTAAATCAATGTTAGTTCAAAAATCTATATTTGTTACTGGGTGAAATCCGTAACCGACCAAGTTTTCGATCTAAAAAATATTGTTAAGGGCATTTTCAGAGGCTTCAATAATCTTTTACTAATTTTGGTTTATTTATTAGAAACAAACTCAAAGATGTATATATTTGATTAATTTTTTGACTGGACTCAGATTAATTTATCAGAAATGAACTCAAAAATATACACATCGAATTAGTTTAGTTTCTTGACTCATAATTAGATTAGTTTATCATAAATGAACTTAAAGATGCACACACCGAATTAGTTTCTCGACTCAAAATTAGATTAATTTATCAGAAATGGACTTAAAGATATATGCATCGGATTAGTTTCTCGACCCGGACTAAAATTAGTTTATTAGAAACGAATTCAAAAATGCACATATCAGATTAATTTCTAACCACCTTAGATTCAAAAAATATCATTTTTGAGGGTCACAAAAGAGCTTAGTATTGTTTATTATAATTTTTTTAAATGTTGTAATAACTATGACTTTGTATCTGCTATCATGAGGTAGCTGTTATAACGTGACCCCAAATCAAGATTTAGGTGGGAATATAGGTAGGGGTGTTAGATGCATTCATGTGTCTAAAGTAATTATTATATCAGAGAGTAGAAAGGTGAATATACAAGGCAATGGGACATCCTTTTCATAATAAATTAAAATAGAATACTCTCGGGAGTGAGACATCTTTTTGATAATAAATCAAAATAGAACACTCCCGATTAATTAAAAAGAGGAGCCCTTTTGATTCTTTCCCTTTCAACAAATAGAAACTTTTTGATAATAAATCAAAATAGAACGCTCCCGATTAATTAAAAAGAGGAGCCCTTTTGATTCTTTCCCTTTCAACAAATAGAAAGCTCCCGATTAATTAAAAAAGAGGTGCCCTTTTGATTCTTTCCCTTTCAACAATGATCATAACAGTATGTTTAAATACTCTTCTCTTAACAAGATCATAAATAAATGTCATCAAAATGTGCTTTAAGTATCTGATGAGTGAGATCAAAACCTAAGGACCCATCCAGAAGTTTAAAACTTAGATAAAGTTTTGAGTCAAGGTCGTCAGGACGTGAGTATTTGAGGAGTGAGGTGAAAACCTAAGGACCCATCCAAAAGTTTAAAACTTAGATAAAGTTTTGAGCGAGACATGTTTAAATGAACTAATTTAATTTGAATTTGAAACTTTGATATGGGTGTATGAGTTAATTTTAATTTAGAAAAATAGCCTACTCTAAAGTCAAGGAATTTAAGTTGAAAGAAGAGTAATTTTAAAATTTGTCCAAATCCTTAGAGTGAATTCGTTCCGAAATCAACACGGACACTACAAGAAAAAAGTTAAACAACAACGTTTTTTACACGTTGTCTATGTGACTTAAAATGCGTTGTTAAAAGCACTATTGTTAAAAGTCTGTTCAAAGACAACGCTTAAAAAACGTTGTCATTTTGTGCAAAGACAACACTTTTGTAATGTTAAAAAGCGTTGTTGTTTTTTATGTAAGACTACATTTTTGCAACACTTAAATAACGTTGTTGATGTTTTGCAATAACCACACTTTTGCAACGTTTAAAAAGCGTTGTCATTTTTTACCGGACAATGCTTTGACAACGCTTAAAAAGCGTTGTTATGTTGTACAAGGTAAATGTTTTTACAACGCTTAAAAAACGTTGTCTTTTTAATAAACAAGACATTTTTTAAATGGATAGAAAGTGTTGTGTTTTTATAAAATATAATTATTTTACCAAAATATACAGAAAATATCCACACAATACATGCATAACAGTAAATATGAATATCCATAAACAAAGATTATAAGCATCCAAAATCTTTTTTAAAATATAACTATTTAACAAAAGTTACAACTTCATATTATCCAAACAAAAAATATATATGAACGCACAATCTTCAAATTAATAGTGTATCCATATTAAGTAAGATCATCATCAAAATATCCTTCACCGACATCTATGACTGCACCTTTCTTTGGGCTCAACTTCTCAAACTCTTTAACCATGATTTAACACTGCATCAAAATAAAAATTTGATGTTAGAGATTCTGTGTGAAATAATATAAGTTATAATAATGAATGTGATAAACGATACCAATAAAATCCATAAGCAAGTTAAACGTGCCATAATACTTATTAATGGTTCACATAGATCCAAATCAAGCATCAAGAAATCCATTAGCATTTTATCTGATGTAATAATATTTATAGAATACATAACGTAAAGAAAATTGTATGGCAAAGAAAAGTTGATGATTACTAAATATGTGAAAATAGAGACTAGCATTCTTCTATTGAAAATATTAACTAAAAAAAATGATACAAGAATGAGAAGGCAAAAAATTGCAACCATGGTACTTAAGCTTGGATGTAAATGAGCTACACATACTGTTGTTACATCAAGTTACAAAATATTACGACAAAGGACGAACAAGCTTCTCAAACTTGGTCAAGCAGCTATCAACCAATCTTACACAGCTAACATTGAATATGCAGGAAACAACAAAAATGTGATGAAATGAAAAATCAAGGAAAGTGCTCACAAACATTGGGTCACAAACACTATCAAAGGAGTAAACTATGGCTAGGTCCCAAGTCAAGAAGAATAAAAAAAGGAATTGATATAGCATTTCAAGCTTGCTAAGGCAAACTGGTGAAAAAAAAACACTATCATACAAACATGTGATTTATCATCAAAGCTATGTCTTTTCTAACATAAAAGTATAGGGCTCACTCAAATACAAAAGAGTTAGCTAAGAAAAACCTTTGCAGTTCAGAGAAGCTTCTTTTAGTTGTCAAGAGCATCAAATATACCAATCAGTAATTTTCAAATCACTTTCAACAGCCAATTCCTCTAATAACTCTCCATTCAGTCACTAAGGTTATAATAGGGTGACTATTAACTGTAATCAACCTAAAAAAATAAAAGATCAAAACCAAATATCTATTTCTAAACAAGATGAATCCAAAGTTAATAGAGAAAAGAATGTATTCATTTTCCTAAATGTGAACAGAAAAAGGCAATGGGAGTTCGAGATTAATCCAACTAATGCTCTAGATAACAGAGACTATTCCATAAGGCTCCTATAAATTTGAACAATATTGATAAAAAAATTAAGCAAATAAAAGCTACTATGATATCAATGCTTAATAGTTTGGTGAACAACCCACTCAATTTGAGATGAGAGAAATATCATGGAGATGATTATTCATGAAAAAGCGAGCAGGAATTTCTGATTTAAAACAAAACACTTATAGTAGAGCTAAATCCGACACTGGGAATCTGGGACTGTTATGTGGCCTGTTAGAAGTAGAAGGCACTCTAGCAGCAAAAATAAAGGTTACATGAGGTTTTCCAAAGCGACAGACTCAATGGGAACATAAGCACCTTCATATACTGGAATGGGTACTTTTAACAAAACAAATCACAGTTGCGAGGGGATACACAAACATCACAAAATCCATACACAGTCAACCTAAAGAATTTGTAAACCCTGAATGGCAATATCTGTAAAAAAAACAATAATATGAACAATTGCATTTTCAAGAAGCAAGCATTATATGTATGCAAATAATACGTTAGCATTAACTAAATGAACACACAAGATGGAACATATAGCGGCATACATTTCACAATTCATATGTTAGCTTTAACTAAATGGGAAAAAGATGGTCATCATTTCATAAACTTAATTCTAAATAGAATTATGACAACCATCATTACATACCTACTCATAAATATGATCTTGTATACATTCCGCCAACTCGGACCGCACCTCATCAATTTCTTCTCGAGAATACTCTGTTTTTGTGAACTATGAACACACACACTTATTACTTTAATTGAAAAAATAATCAAAACTCACTTTGTAAATTTTACTAATAATTTGAGTTAAGCAAAATAATATTACTATTGATCGTAGTGAATCTCTCTGGATAGTTTCAATCTCTTCAATAATTTGTCTCATAAATCTCATCACATAATAACCGCATTGTTTTGCATCTGGTTGTCGAGGAGCCTATGATGATTAGAGCCAAATTGTTAATGACAAATATACACATTAAAATACATGTTAAACAAAATTACACATACCTTTAGTACTTCCCACTTAGCTTTTTTTCTATCTTTCCTTCCTTTATTTGAATTAAACAATCTTAAGGCCCTTCATCAGGTAATAATATTTGATATATGAGTTTTTTATTGAGTTAAAAAATGTTTACTTAAAAAAATATAAACTCACATTTCCACTATATATTTCCAATCCTCATCGCGAATGCGGTGACTTAGGGAATCCAACAAATAAATAACATCCTTGTAAGGTTCAATGACAGTGAGAATCCAATGGAAACTAGGCATAGACATATAATTAGTGCATATAATTCAATAAATTAGCGAAAGAAGCAATTTAAAGTGATGTTTTAATTCTTACTTACCCAATATTACATGGCACCAAAACTAGTTGATTTGCTGATGCACCTGTTAGCCTATCTGCTAAAAGACTTGCCTTTTGGTTCAGCCTTTCAAGCTTACCTATTTTGTCATGTGTAGTTTTTGTCATATGTGGGATCTTGTGTGGATTCATAAATAAGAATTTATCTTTCTTATTTTCTTTCAGCGTCTTCTTATAAAGATGCCTGTCATTGCAAAGATAATAAAATTAACATACTGTACAATAATGTGAAGAAAACATAATGGTCACACATAATGTTTCAATAATGAAAAAAATATTATCTTTGAAGAAAAAGTTTCTGAAATTACTTAAATCAAAACACTTACCATATGTAGCCAACAACACAATTGCCTGAAATTGGATCCAAATGATACAAAGAAATGATGTCCTCAAGGTGCAGAAAAAGTTCACAATCATCGTCAAACACATCATTATCTAGACGCATTGATATATATCTGCCTTCCTCTAGAGCACGCTTACTATAACAATATAACATATGTAATGATCTTGGGATACTTGTTGACAAAGTATGCTTCTTTTTTAATTGTTCAAAGTTCTTCCTTCCAAGCTTCTAATAATTTCAGATGTAAACAAGTTAGATAAATTGAATAATAAAAAATTATCAAATTTGCATTTGAAATATAATATCACATATACCTCATCTTGCTTCACTATCAAGTGTTGTGGCCAAGCCACATGAGTTCCTACAGCATCACCAATTACTTCACATTCACTTGGAATTGGATATGGCAAAGGTGCTAATTTGTCCAATGCAATTCTTGGGAAATGGAACACCATGAAGCATTTTATCTGGTCCAGTGATACAAACAATTGTACCGTATGCAACAACATTTGTGCTAGATTCCAATGTTAATGCAACTGATTTACCCTAAGATGCAAATAGGCATGTCGATTATATTAATTTCATAACTCTATAATAGTAATGAATATAACTATAGCTTGTATTATACCTGTAAAACATCATCTTCACACAAAATCTGTATGTCATCATCATCATCCATATTTATCTGATGGACCTTCACCGAGCAACTGCCTTTGTCATCAATCGAATTGTCGCATGCACCCCTTTTATACACCATTGCTTCAAGTTTTTGTATACGTGCATCTTGTTCTAAAATTTGCTTCTTTGCCTCCATCAGCTCCTTTTTCTGCTCAGTGATTATATCTTGGGCAACATCAGTTTTTTTTCCTGTTCTACCAACATTGAAATATATTGTTGGGTTGATATAACCACCAATACCCCGAACACACCCAGCATATTCTTCAGTCTCAAGTGCCTTGGTAAGTATATCCTGTTTAATCCCTTCAATTTTTAACTTACCCTCTCTCTTTTGTTGTATATAATCATCCTGTTATGCAACATTAAAAAGAAAAATTATTTTTAAAAATAACATTTCCATAAAATTGCAAGTTTTGTATATTATATAATTTGCTTACAATCTTTTGAACTCTTTCCATCAAATCATCGCCTTCAAAGTCTCCTTCTTTGTTGGCTCGTCCTTTCTTCCACATAATTGTTCTGTTTATGTCATCATCATCACATAATTCAGTCGCCTACAACAAGGAAAATCCAGTAACAAATGTGAAATCATATTATGAATTATGCTTTAAAAATACTATAACAAGAAAATATGCTTTTAAAAAACTTACTATTTCTTCAGCAAAGCGTGCATATCCTTTACGTGAAAGTCGATGAGGATATATATGTTGTTTTCTTCTCTCTTTTTGTCGATCACTTAGTTTCTAAACATAGACATATCAAATTTGAATATAAATAATATCTCTTACTCGATTAGTTTAAAAAGAATAAATTAAGATTCTTACAATGAAATCTTCAGACATGCGACTAATGACAAACGAACTCCAATCATCTCTTGTAATATCATAGCCAGTAGGTGGCTCATTCAACTCCTCAGGTTTATCAAGCTTGCTTAAAATGAATGTTTGGGTGAGATGAGTTTTGTATTGACGCCACTTATTGCTTGCTGATCTCAAGCATCCCTTCTTCCATCTTGTGTCAACATTGTATGTCAACTGTAAATCATAGAAGTCGAAATACTATAAAATATAACAATTATATGTGAATATTAGATTTGTTAAAATATGCTAACTTACATTTACTGATTCCCATATCAATTCTTTAACATCAGTTGGGATATGCTTCCAAGTCTTGTATCCAATATTAACCTTTTCTCGAGCAAGCACACCAATATAACTTTGCATTGCAACAGCAGCTTCTCCTATTGGTTGTCCAAGTTTATTGAATGCTACATCCCTTCTAATTCCTTGGATCCTTTGCCTAGCAAGCTTATCTAAGTGGGTACGACCTCTAGGCGTTCTTGTAGTTTTGGTGTCTGTAGAATCCAACACAGTATTACCAGCCCAACTCTCTCCCGTGGCACAATTAATTGTTTCTTTACCCTTCCCCATTGTCGCATGTTGTCCTAATCTCTTACTCTTTGCAACCGTGTCACAACCATCAAAACATGATTTAAGCTTTGTAGAGGATTCCATATAGTCAACAACTTCTATTAATGGTGGAATGTTGTAGTTATAAACATGCAGAAAAAAACAACAGCAGTATTAAAAATTGTAAAGGCAGCAGATAAAATAACAACAGATAAAAATCTGTAAACGCAGCAGATAAACGCATAATCTGTAAACAAACGCATAATCTGCAAAATCAGAAGCTGCAAAAGATTGGCAAAAAACGCAGCAGGAAACGCAGCAGGAAAAAAAACACGCAGCAGATAAAACAACAACAAAAAAATTATAAACGCAGCAGATAAAAGACAGCAGATAAAACACACCAATTATCCTATAAAACGCAACAGATAAAATCAGAAGTAAAAAATGCAGCAGTAAATGTTTAACCACGCAGCAGCTTGTTCGGCAGTCTCGAAGCAGTAAATGAAGCTGTAAACAACAGCTTCTTCGGCAGTTCCGAAGCTGTAAACAACATCAATTAAAACACAGTTAAACACAGTTTATCAAAAACACAGTTTAA
The DNA here is from genome assembly GCA_024364735.1 of Boesenbergia rotunda. Classification (NCBI taxonomy): domain Eukaryota; kingdom Viridiplantae; phylum Streptophyta; class Magnoliopsida; order Zingiberales; family Zingiberaceae; genus Boesenbergia; species Boesenbergia rotunda. The sequence continues at coordinate 317,324 of JAGFNQ010002490.1, forward strand.
ATCAATAACTCTTTATCAAACTGTACACGTAACATTAAAACAATAACTCTTTATCATGTTATCCACAAATATTCAAAAACTGTAAATATGAATATCCTCAACCATCATTACAAATGCATGGTGACTACAGATTTAATCGCAACATCAGCTTCTTTATAATGTTTACAAACTTATATTCAAAAGGAAAAAATCAACAATTAAATATTGTCAACCCAATTTTCATCACAGTCTTCACGAATACATGGTGGTTCATTATCATCTTCTGTGTCAACATCCATTGATGGTAACCCCCTACTAAAACATTGATAATGGATTGAAGTGTCCTCTAACTCTTCGCCCTTTAGGTATTCAAAGTACTCTCTGTTTGGAGTTGCAAGTACAACACTCCATAAAGGATCTTCAGGATCTTCAACGTAAAATACTTGCTTTGCTTGACTGGCAAAATAAAAGTGTCAGATTTGAATCCAAGTCTATTGAGATTTACCAACGTGAAACCAAGATCATCTACTTTAATACCGTTATTATGCTCCACCGAATTACATTTAAACATTGGAATTTGAAATTTATGGTAATCAACTATCCATATTTCTTCTATAACTCCATAAAAAACCATATCTGACACAATAAGATTTTTATCCTTTGCACTAGCAACTTGCATTGTCTTTGCAACTATGTTGACTCCGGAGTTTTGAACAACTCGTATATCATCATGTTCTTTTGTAGCATAAGTAACCCCATCAATTAAATAACTAGAATACTTTAAGACTTGCTTGTTAGGTCCACGTGCTATCCACTTCAATCGTTCTGATACTTGATGAGTGGAATGGTCAACTACATGTGCAACCTACATTTTTTATGTAATAAATTTTTAGTTATGCATAAATATGATAATGAATGTATGCTAATATGTAATACTAAAGGAACATACATGATCGCGCAACCAGGTAGTAAACGTTCTGTTATGCTCATCTTGTAACCACTTCTTGAACTTAGCCTTGCGAGGAAATCTTGCATTCAAATACGCCATGTGTTCCCTAATCAAATTATTTGGTTAAAATAAACCAATAGAACATAAGCAAACCTCATGAAAATATTAAAGAGTTGGATACATTACTCGATATAGAGATCAATTTCAGCATCATTTGCCAATACGTAACGATGTGCTTGCTTTAACTCATCGTGAGTAATGGAGTGGACTACTGCACCTGATAAAGGCTTAGTAATTTCTAGTTGTCGATGACTTGATGGTATCCCAATTGTGTGCAGACTACACAAATAGTCTGAGCAAAATTCAACAGCTTCTTCGGCAATATAACATTCAGCAATACACCCTTCAGGTCGATTGCAATTTCGCACATAACCTTTCAAAATCTTCATGTATCTTTCAAATGGGTACATGTACCTATACCACACCGGTCCACACAATTTCACCTCTCGCACAAGATGAATAGTTAAATGAATCATTATATCAAAAAATGACGGAGGGAAATACTTTTCAAGTAAACATAATATCGTCACAATCTCTCTTTGCATATCATCCAACCTTGAGACATCTATCACTTTATTACATAGCACATTGAAGAAGAAACACAAGCGAGTGATAGTGTCTCTAACATGTTTGGGCAAGACACCACGAATGGCCACTGGAAGCAATTGTTGCATTAAAGCGTGGTAGTCATGTGACTTAAGGCCAACAAGTTTCAAATCCTTCAATGACACGAGGTTTTTAACATTAGATGAGTAACATGATGGAAGTTTTATTCCAAACAAAGAATTCAAAATTTTTCTTTTCTCATCCTTACTAAGTGTATAACAAGCTGCTGGCAAAAATGTTTTCTTCTCCCCCATCCTTGGTGCCAAATCTGTCCTGACATTCATTTCCAAAAGGTCTAATCTCGCTGCTACTCCATTCTTTGTTTTTCCAGGAATGTCTAGTAAGGTTCCGATAAGACTTTCACATACATTCTTTTCAATGTGCATCACATCAAGAATATGTCGAATGTGTAGATGTTTCCAATATTGAAGTTCAAAGAATATTGATTTCTTTTTCCAACATGATTTTACATCATCCTTCTTCGACTGAAACTTCCCACTCATTTTTCCCCAATGATAATTAATTCTTTCAACTCTTTCAAAAACTTCATTGCCACTTAATAGTTTTGGTGCAGGGTTAAACTCCTGGTTCCCATTAAATGCCTTTCGTTGCCTTCGATAAGGATGAGTTGCAGGTAGAAACCTTCTATGACCTGTATATGACATTTTCCTACTATGCTTCAACCTTGTTGAATAGGTTTCCTCACCACAAATAGGACATGCATGATATCCTTTCACAATACAACCTGACATATTCCCATATGCTGGAAAATCATTGATCGTCCATAGTAAGATAGCCCTAAGCAAGAATGTTTCCTGTCGATATGCATCATATGCTTCAACACCTATATCCCATAAGCATTTTAAGTCATCAATTAGAGGTGCTAAGTAAACATCAATATCATTTCCCGGCTGTTTGGGACCAGAAATTAATAATGTGAGCATCATAAATTTTCTCTTCATACACAACCATGGAGGAAGATTATAAGTAATCATTAAAACTGGCCAACAACTATATGCAGAACTCATTAATCCATGGGATTCATCCCATCAGCTGATATTGCCAATCTGAGATTTCTTGCCTCAATAGCAAAATCTGGCCACTTGCGATCAACTAATTTCCAAGATGGTGTATCAGCTGGATAACGTAAATATCCATCACAAAGTCTTTATCAGCATGCCAAGTCAGCTCCTTAGATATCTCTTTATTCCTGAACATTCTTTTGAAATCTTGGAATAGGGGGAAGTATCATATAACCTTTGCAGGAACTCCCTCATTATAGTATTTTTTTGTCCCAATTCCACCTTGACATCCCGCAAGTAGGGCAATTTGTTAAATGCTCATACTCCTTTCGGTATAAGATACAATCATTAGGGCAAGCATGAATTTTCATGTAATCCATCCCTAATGCACATAAGCTTTTCTTTGCATCATACAATGATAAAGGTAATTCATTATCATCTGAAGTATTTCTCCTAACAAACTGAGTAAATCAGAGAAACTTTTATCACTCCAACTATATTTAGCCTTCAAGTTGAATAATTTCACAACTGCAGATAACCTTGTAAATTTAGTGCATCCGGGATATAAGGGTTTCTCGCTTCTTCTAGTAGCTTATTGAATTGGGTTGGATTCTCAGCATAACTATCATTATGCCAGCATGTACCATTTTATTGGTTCCTCATGAACATATTTTTGTTCATTTGGCCGTACTTGATCACTTTCAGTATGTGAGGTCCCTATTGTTGATCTTTCGCCGTGCCATATCCATGTATGATATGTCAAATCTATACCATTACAATACATATGTGCCCTTATAGTTTGAATATTTTTCTTCTTTAGATTACCACATTTTGCACATGGGCAAGGTATTGCATTTGGATTGTCAGTGTTTTCCATTGCAAATTGTAAGAAAGACTCTACTCCATTCTCATATTCACGTGATAGCCTATCCTTTGACATCCATTCTTTGTCCATTCTTGTCATAACTAATCAACCAACAATGAGCTAATACCTTCAAAATAGTTGTAAATAATATAACAAAATATTAACACAAACACAAGTATTAAATATCATACATGTAGACATATATGTTATAGAGAGTTAGCAGTTAGGACTGTCACTATGAGAACTTGTCAACCAATAAAAAGTTAAGAACCAAAAGTGTTAAAAAACAGTAGCTTCAAGCAAAGATCAAATTTTCATGAAATAACCTTTGCAGTAGTCATGAAATACTGACCAGAAATTCGAACATCTTTCAAGAACATAGTTTTAAAGTAAAAGAAAAGCAATTTATAACTTATTATTCATCAGACGGTTATAAGTCCAATTCTATACCTAGTAAATAATATTAGCCAATTGTTGAAGATCACATATGCCTATATCTAATCAATCTTAATTACTGTTGCTAATATTAAGGGCACGAGAATTGAAAACTAGAACACCAGCTGATCACTAATGTAACAGATGGATGCTAGCCAGAATTTAAAGGTACAACATAAACCTTTCATATTTTTTGTGTAGGAAAGGAAAGAAATGGCGGTTAACTAAGAAGTAAATGAAAATAATCAAATTTGTTAAACAA